>OOFE01011206.1:2927-13230 GCA_900323365.1 Monocentris japonica
TACACCCTCCCATCTCAATTAGCAGGCTGCGTTTCTCCCGGTGTTGCAGCTTTGCAGTGATGCCACACCCTGAGCTGGGAATGCTAACCCCCCTCTCTCCTCCACACACACTGCTGTTTCTGCTGTAAACCCCTCCTTTCGCTCACTCCCCTTCTCCTCCAGTCATCAAGGACCTGCTGCTGAGCTGTCATTCTATGTGTAACTGCTTGCCAATGTGACATGCAGCATTTTGCTTTGATAGATAGATAGTGGATTGAGTTTGCTGAAGAATAAACTTCCATTCATGAGGTTCTTTCAGTCTGGAATGTTTTTGTAACCAAGTAAAACATTTTGGGTGTCAATTGTAATTACATCTAATTGACATCATATTTACAATCTATAAGGTGATACAGTAAATACAGACCTTCACATCCTTATAGTGCTTGAACTTAAAATTCAAGAGAAAAACTGCCATTGCGATCAATCACCCAGCAGCACCAGGTGCTGCTCATCAATAAAGCCTGTCTTTTCCTTTGCTCATTTGAGCTGCACCAACATACCCATTAGTCCTCCTTGTGCAGCACATTCCTGTGAATTAACAAGTGACAACAGTTCAGTGCATTCAAATCATCTTAGACTATGGCAAGTGTCAGGAAAACAAAGACCACAGAACAAAACTGAATTAAGTGATATAATTCAGGTATGCACCTTTTGAGGTCCAGTCAAGCACAAGTAAGCACAGTGTATAGGTCCACGGTGTAGATATTGCTCAATATGAATTTGGGCAGATGTTTGTAATGTATGAAGGGTAGGAATTTTGTGGGGGTTTTTTGTTTTTTAGTTTAATGAAATAGCAGGATTTATTAATTTCAATGCATACACCCATGCTCATCTGTTATTGTGGTATACAATGACTAAAATAAATCTTAAAATGTAATGGTGAAGCATTTGACTGAGGGAGGGCAGGTGTGGTGTGTGACCAAAGTGCCACCATCTGGCACAAAGTGGTACATAACTAATCATAAATAAAACACAATGTAGATTAGGCACACCAAGTTATACCTCATCTTCTGTCCTTACAAATGAAAATTAGGATTGGTGCACAAATTCATATATCATCAATCATTTGTAGTTTTTGTGATCAAAACAATCCAGGCACCTGTTGCCTCCTGTTGCTTTGAAAACTCTCTCTTAATCTAACTAATTCTCATATAAATTGGTTATTGTTGGACCTCTTTTAAACCTGACTCACACTGCTTATTTGCTTTCAACGTAATATGAGTCGCTTGTGCAGCTGGCTTTGTCATTGTGATTTATTTACTTCAACGTTAAAATTATTTTTCATTTGTTTTTTCCTTTATTTTGTCTGCTGATGTATATATGAAACATGTACATCTAGTTTCCAGATGACATGATTTTGAAATATACAAAATGTATACAAATATACAATTTCTCAATATCAATCATAATATGAGCGATTCACCGGGCTGCCTGCACCATTGGGATTCGATGACACTGCATTAGTGAGGACCAATCAGATGGCCTGGTCTTGCACTGTCGGTGTTTTTTTATGACCCTCGCACATGCGCACTTCATTTTGAAAATGGCGGCCGTACAAGGTGGTCAGATTGATACAGAGGAAGAAAAAGACACAAAAACAGAACCATCAAACGACGGCTGTGGAGATAATAATGCAAACGACGGAAGACCACTCTCTGCATCCCCAGGGTCTACTTCTTCAAGTGGAAGTAATAAAACTTTGACAGGAGCGGCAGAGGACCAGCAGACGCTGCTTGCAGTCTTGCAGTTCCTCAAGAAGAACAAATTAACCGAGTCCGTCGAAATTTTGCGGCGAGAAGCGGGCTTATCAGAGGAAACAGAAGATCAAAAGGGGCCTGATTCTTCTGGAGCGGGCTCGGGTGCAGGTGCGGGAAATGTCGACGCTCAAAGTGTGGACGCAAACTCTCTTCTCAGCCGGGTGTCCGTCTCATCCGCCGCTGTTTCGGCCAGCGGAGCTCAGGCGCCATCCAAAGGTCCCATGCAGTCCTTTGCTAGGACTATTATTTTTATGTCTTACAATTGAAGCACGGGGAATCCACAGTTTATCCTTTAATTTGCCCTTTGCTACAAACTAAATGAACAAGACATTACTTACAAGTTAAACTCCAAACTTTTGAGCTCAAACTCGTCCCTCATCTGTTGATAAATGTTGCTCTACAGTTCCCTTCTTCGGCTTGACGCGAGGGTTAAAGAGCTATTATAATAATAGGTTTATTGTTTGGTGTCTTCCTTGATGTGTCCCAACTCTTATTAATATGACCTGGGCTTTGTTTACTTTTCCAGTAGGAACCGGTGAGGATCAACCAGACGTCAGCGTTGTACTGTCGGCGTACAGCCAGCAGGGGGACCCGGTTCTCTACGAAATTTACTACAGCGGCTTGAAAAGGTTCATAGAAACGGTTCTGGACTGCCACCGGGCAGAACTGTCCCAGGTCTTTTACCCGCTCTTTGTCCACATGTACCTGGAGCTGGTCTACAACAACCACGAAAATGAGGCCAAGGCGTTCTTTGAAAAGTGAGTTTCCTGACATAACGTGCGGAACTCAATTTGTCAGTGCTTGTTGGATGTTCAACAAGTGCAACTGGAACTTTGCACCCCATATATTTTGATATTCAATTTTTGCTTTGTACATGAAATGATTCTCTAGCCTTATGAAAAATAATAAATAAGGTAGGCAGAGAGTGGTCGTACAATTTGGGAAATCTTGACACTGCTAAAAATAATTTGTCCTCAAAACAGCTTGGACAGTGAAATCTCTAATAAGCATTGCACAATCAACGTCATCTTCTTTGGCCAAATGGATTGGTTCTCGCATCTCAAGCACCACGCGTAGAACCATATAATACTGTCAATCCGGGTTTGGTTCTATAAGGTTCTATCTGAATGTTTACAATGAGGTAACCGCAGTTTCAATGGGAAAGGGATAAATATTATTTAATGGTAAAATAAAATTATCAAGGCAGATTTGAAGCACATGAAGACTAGATTGGCTTGACATGTGTCATGTACAGAATTTCTGTTTCATGCTCTGTTTCTTCCTTTGTCCTTATCTGCTGGATGTGGCTGCTGATATTCTCTGTTCATGTGTCACTCCTCTCTGCTGTTCTCTGATCATCTTCATCTGTCTCACTCCTCTGCAGTTTTTTATGTTTCTGCGGCTCTCAACCTGTGATATATTTCTAATTCAATATATAAGCTACTAAAGGGCTAAGCTCATCTTTGGCGCTATACACTGTTTCTGATGATACCCTAAATTGCCTAAAGTCACAACAGTTCTGGTACATGAACTAGGATGGTAACCTGTTAACCGGTTAGGTAACAATAATGATTATTCTATGGAATCTGATATTATGCTATGTTGCTAGCAGCTGCATCAGAAAGCTAACAACTTAGTTGGTTAACCAGCCATGATTAAGCCTAAAGTCCTAACTTAGAGCTACATCATCATTCTTATTGCTGTGTAACTACAGTGGGGTCCAAAAGTCTTGAGTTTACTACCAAGAAATCTCCTGTTTCATCATTTATCAAAAAAAAATCAAAAAATCTGATCTTCACTTCATTTGTTTCTGGCTTAAATACCACACCCTTAAGTAACCCTACCTCTTCTGTCTCCAACTCAGATTCAGCGGGGACCAGGAGTGCTATTATGCACAGGACCTACATATCTTGTCAGGTATGACCAAGAAAGAGCACATGAGGGGCAACGAGACGCTGCTGGACTTTCGCACCAGCAAGTTTGTCCTGCGCATCTCCCGTGACTCTTACCAGCTGCTGAAGAGGCACCTACAGGAGCGTCAGAACAACCAGATCTGGAATATCATCCAGGAGCATCTCTACATTGACATCTTCGATGGCATGCCACGCAGCAAGAGCCAGATCGACGCCATGTCTGGTAGCCTGGCTGGCGAGGCCAAGCGAGAAGCTAATAAGGCTAAGGTTGGCTGTGTGTTCGTGTGCACACACAAATTTGTCTTCTATGTCTCTCCACACTTTTCCAACACCCTTGTTGTAACCATAACTATTGACTTGACGCCCTGTATCACAGCATATAGCTGTATCAGTACTGACCTAAGTCTAAATGCATCAGCTAGATTTGAGGTTCCATTGTCATTCAAACTTATTTGGTGTAGGTGTTCTATGGACTGCTGAAGGAACCAGAGATCGAGGTGCCTCTTGACGATGAGGACGAGGAGGCAGAGAATGAGGAGGGTAAGCCCAAGAAGAAGAAACCCAAGAAGGACAGCATGGGCTCTAAGAGCAAGAAGCAAGATCCCAACGCACCTGCACAGAACAGGTAGGGGTGAGAGTGGAGTCAGAGTGTGTATGTATAGCTGTGCCTTTCTCAATTGGCAGGAATCAGTTGTTGCATTGCTGCGTAAACCAATTAATTGCTGGACGGTTATTGATTTGAAGATGGCTTTAAAAACAACAGGCCTAGCCAATGACAATGATGGCATTGTGTGTCCTTTCCTTTAGGATACCTCTTTCAGAGCTGAAGGATTCAGACAAGTTGGACAAAATCATGTACCTGAAGGAGGCCACGAAGAGAATCCGCCTGGGACCAGATACTCTTCCCTCCATCTGCTTCTACTCTTTCCTTAATGCATACCAGGTAAAATCCACGACCAACACTAATCACTTACTTATCCGTTATGGAGGAATGAAAGCAGCTGGCACTGCTGGGAAATTTGTATCTAGCATATAAAGGAAAGCTGCAGCCACTTTCAATTCTCTTCACTTTTTCCCTGCAGGGTCTGACAGCGGTGGACTTCACAGACGACTCCAGCCTGATTGCAGGGGGCTTCGCCGACTCCACAGTACGGGTGTGGAGTCTCACACCCAAAAAGCTCCGCAAGGTTAAGTCTGCAGCAGGTACAGTAATGCGATGGTGACCACTAATGGGTGACTATGACCACCACAACGTCACGTCGTTAATGGAGGTCTCTTTGTTTTATATTGAATATAATTTCACAGAAACATACACTCAAAGTACCCTCTTTGTTTTTCTTTCCCCTCCTTCTCTCAAGACTTGAGTCTCATTGACAAAGAGTCTGACGATGTGCTGGAGAGGATCATGGATGAGAAGACAGCCAGTGAGTCCAAGATCCTCTATGGACACAGCGGCCCAGTGTATGGCATCAGCTTCAGTCCAGACAGGTAGAACTGCTCTGCTGCTTACCAACCAGTTACTTGCCCCTGATGTTACATAAATAATTTACTTTGTCTAGTCATTTTGTGGCTTACGTTGTAGTTTCAGCCTGAGCGCACACATTTTTCTGTTCTTTTGTATGTGACAAGGATCCAAAAGTATATTCGATTTAAAAGGAAAATCCACCCTAAAACACTTGGTGATGCACCTTTATGTTTCTGTGTCCATTTTGTTGTTTGGTCTATTTTTCTTATTCACATGGCTAACTGGCCAAACGTAGATGACATCACATCAGGTCACTTCTAGCACAACTACAATGGAGTTTAATAGGACTCTCACATTTTCGTGACTGGAAAAACTTGCTCTCTTGCTCTTACTGTCACTATCCACTATCCACCTACACTTAAAACCAACAATTGAATGTGACACTTTCAGGCATATTTTGTAGGGGTTGTCTAACGGCATTTTGGGAAATGTAGGAAATCATGACCTGCAAAAATGTATGCTATATAACAGTCTAAGAGTATCTAAGGGTGGTATTTTCCTTTAACACTGAATGGACATTTCCTTTTTTGTTACTCACCATCACCACGTTTACACTTTATACACATCCACCTCCATGTGCATGTGAACATGTCCATGAATTTGCTTTTTAAGGTCATTGTTGTTAACTATATCTTGCTTACTCTTTGGCCTCTCAGAAACTACCTATTATCAAGTTCTGAAGATGGTACAATCAGGCTGTGGAGTCTTCAAACCTTTACTTGTCTGGTTGGCTACAAAGGCCACAACTACCCGGTGTGGGACACCCAGTTTTCCCCTCATGGATACTACTTTGTTTCCGGGGGACATGACCGAGTTGCCCGGTAAGAAACAGCAGCCCTAATTTGATTAGTATGTTAAACAATACTCGTACTACTGTGTACTACTGTAAACTACAGTCTACAGTAGCTCTGTTTACATGCATTTTGCTTTCTCCAACAGTCTGTGGGCAACCGATCACTACCAGCCTCTACGGATGTTTGCTGGTCACCTGGCTGATATCACTTGCACCCGCTTCCACCCCAACTCCAATTATGTGGCCACAGGCTCATCTGACCGCACGATTCGCCTCTGGGATGTCCTAAGTGGGAACTGCGTCCGCATCTTCACTGGTCACAAGGTCAGACAGGTCACCAGCACGGTTTCCCAATTCTGCAACCAATCCATTCTATGGCTTTTAGTTTATTAAGCATCCTGCAGAATGAGATATAAAAGGACTGGATATGCACTGTCACATGATTCTCACAATATACCAGCACCTGTTATACTTGACAAAACAAGGATTACACCAACGATCTACAATCAACTTTAGCTTTACAACCACATTATTAGAGTTGAGGATACGTAATATTGACAGACTCAAGCTGAGGCACAGCTAGCAGAATTATGAGTATGCTGGAGAGACATCTAAACCTGCCTTTGCATCTCCTAGGGTCCTATCCACGCCCTGTCTTTCTCTCCCAATGGGAAATTCCTGGCATCAGGAGCCACTGACGGACGAGTTCTTCTGTGGGACATCGGCCATGGTCTGATGATTGGAGATCTGAAAGGCCACACAGATACCATCTATTCTCTCAAGTTTAGCAGGGATGGGGAGATCCTTGCCTCTGGTTGGTGGTCCACCATGTACCTAACATTCTAGATTAGTTGAAGCTGTTAACAAATTACCAAAACCCTTTTAATGTTCCTGTTTCTATTTATTTCAATGTCAATTGCAGTTCAACACACGCAGAGTGGACTTGCTGTGATTGTAGCTGCAGCAACCAATTCTTGTTCAGTCAACCACCACACATTATTCAAGCATCTTGTGTTTTCTAGGCTCCATGGACAATACGGTTCGTCTGTGGGATGCAATGAAGGCATTTGATGATGTGGAGACTGATGACTTCACAGCAGCGACAGGGCACATCCATCTACCTGAGAACTCCCAAGAGCTCCTGCTAGGCACCTACTTGACAAAGTCCACACCTGTCATACACCTTCACTTCACCCGGAGGAACCTGCTGCTGGCCGCTGGGGCTTACAATCCATAAGGATGCTCTTTGATTATCTGAAACTATTCTACTTAAAATGAAGTGACCTTTTGGTCCCTGAGCCCTTTTAGATGGTTGTCAAAGGCATTATGAAAACTGCAGTCATAAATTTACCCCCGGTGAACAGCTATGGATGAAGGTTAAAATTAAGTAAGCTAAATAGTGGCCAACTCATGACATGGCTCTGTCTGAAAGATGCAGCCCCCAAAGCAAATTGACCTATTGTAGATATCCTCTTGAAGAGTGCCATTTCTGATCGTAGACCTTATTTTATTCACTGCCATGAGCACAGCTTTGCTCAACTTGTGTGGCTGACATTTCTGTATCAGTTTTTTATACTGGTGTACACTGTAAATAAAAGAATGTTTTCTATGTTTTGGGCATAGATCTTTATTGTTAACATGGGAACACCAAACAAATGGTCACATTTTATTACAAGCACATCCAGCCGCCTTCTCCACTTTCAGCTATAATAAATGGTGGTCAAAATGGACACCTATTAGGAGACAAAAGGAACCTTTAGTGAATCTTCCAAAAAGTGAGAACAAACTTCAAGTGCACACAGTAATAATTTGCAAAAGTACAATGTCTGCCTTGGTTTGGAAAATTTCTAATAGAATAAAATTTGTAAAAAGTACTCCAAACTTACATTATTACTTTTCCGTGACAGCCGCCTGTTTCTTGGGCTTCAATTTAAAGAAGAGTCCAATGGCTAGTAGGCTGGCATATGTGGCCAAAACGCACTGGAGAAACAGGGAACATTTGATGAGAAATCCATGCAATGGTGAGAATCATTTTTATGGCAGTTAATTTCAGGCTGCCTGATATTAAGTGGTTCACTTGTCAGGGAGGAGGGGATCCAATCTATAGGTGAAAATATTCAATGATTTGAAACCAAAATCAACAATGAGTGAGTAACACAATGCATTAACAGAACTATTGCCTTACGTTCCTCCTTCCTGTGATTGTGTATGCATTGAAGTACTTGGCAATCCCAGTAAACTGGTGCTGAGTTCCGGCGTCGTGTCCTCCCATGACTGAATGTAAATGGTCCTAAAACAAGAAGAAGAGTGAGCTGGATGAGCGATTCGTATAAATGAATGAGGATGTTGTGTCAGGGTTGTGAGAGGGAGTGTGGGAGAACTCTAGATAGGCTAACTAAAGTAGCGTAAGAGCTGATATAATGAGAAATGTGTTGTTATAAACCACCCGCACAACAGTGATAATTTTTAACTTGTAAATTACAACACTATTACATAAGGCAGTTTAGCTTCCCTTAATGGTGGTGGGCAGGTTACCACCATTAAGTTTGACCCGTCAATAAACCAGGGACCCGCTGTCAGTTACATCTTCAGTACGACGTTAACACTGAAAAGTGATCTCACTCCAACCAGGTTCTGGTTGATACATGCACAAGCGAACATGCTGTTCAGGTTGACCTTTAATCAGTGTATTACAGTATAGCTAGCTAAGCTAAGAGTGATTCTTGCAAGCCTGCACACTTGCCAGTAAGTAACCGTTAGCTTACTAGCTAGTTAATTTTGTGGCCAGGACAGGTTACCCAGTAAATTTTCGCAAAGGCGTTTTTAAGACAATATATACCCAGTGTTGTTTGAAGAGTAAATGTTTAAAGCTATATAGCACATTTGTTTCTTAATATGTTCTTTCTTACCTTCAACACGCGACCCTTGTGAACAGTCTGAAACAAGTGCCCTTCAACAGAGGCCGCAATGCTAAATTTACCAGGAAGTCCCACCTACTCTCAGCAATTCAAGGTAATTCCATATGTATAGTCAAAACTAATGTCACTCAAAGTCAGTCTCGAGCTTTGCTGAAAAAGCGATCACTGAATGGCTTACCAAAGCGTCAGTCATTTAGACTTGGCGCTGATTGGACAACCTATGAAACGCCCCGTAAGTGTGTGTTCCGGTCTGGAATCATGGCGTGCTAGTGATCAACATGTGAGTTTGGGTACGAAAAACTGGAAAGAATGTAAGACCACTTTCTGCATATTTTTTGGACATGAAAGTTTTGAACATTCGTATAAAACCTTGAACAAAGTCGATTTTGTTTCTACCATAGTGTACCCTGTTTCTACTGGGAAAACATGCTTGTTATTTAGCTCGAATGCTAAAACATGTTAATGTTAGCTATCACATGCATGTTTTGAGTGCTAACGTTATGGCTGGCAAGATTACAACTATTTAACGCTTGGTGTGACAACGGACCGAGTTCTTTTCGTCGGTCTAGTTTCCTATAGAGTTAGATGTGCATGTGATTAATACGTGTATGCTTTATCACATTCACTAGCCAGTTGGAATCACCGGTCACTATTCGGAATCACCGGTCACTATTCGGAATCACCGGTCACTATTCGGAATCACCGGTCACTTGTTGGAATCACCGGTTACTAGTCAGAATCACCGGTTACTAATCAGAATCATCGCTCCCTTTATTTGTGAGGTATCCTTATTGCTTGACAGCATTTTAGGAGGCTTAAAAGCATTTATTCACTGATACTGTGATTCGTTTTGTTCAGACGTGTGAGACATTACTGAAACATCAACATGACATCAATGGAAGAAGACTTCCCTCGAGGAGGGACAGGTAAACAGCCTACTGAGAGTAAACCACAAGTGCAGCGGACAGAGGTGGACAACCTGTTCCAGGTAGAGTTAAATGTGCTTCTCTCTCAACACCCAGACTTGTGCCCAAAGATTATACCGTGTACCCTCAAGACAGTACCTCTATGTGGAAGTTTATTCTTGTTTCACCTAAGCTGTGTCCTGTCCCCTCAATATCTATTTCCCTTCATATGATCTACATTTCACATCGTATGGTTTTGGACTAATTGTGTTTAGCTCATGCAATTTTATATTCATCTCACTACACAATGTTTCAGTTCAATGTCTGTTTTATAATTGTTCTGTCGATCAACAATATTCTGCTGATTTTTCTTCTTCAGTCAAATGACCAAACAGAAACCAAGAAACGAAAGGGAGCAGTAAAAGATGACAGCAAGAAATTGAAGAAGCAAAA
>OOFE01011206.1:13717-32102 GCA_900323365.1 Monocentris japonica
TTCTGCCATCTATTTCTGTGTTCTTTCCCCTTCTCCTTCTCTTAGCTTCCCCCTTGCCTCAGAGTGTGAAAAATAAGATGACCGTTGACTGTTCAGAACAATTATAGTGTGTGTGTGTGTGTGTGTGTGTGTGTGTGTGTGTGTGTGTGTTTTCACTCCCAGAATTTGAAGGAGGGTATGCTGATGCTGGGCTGTGTGAAGGAGGTAACAGACTTTGAGGTGATAGTTGGCCTCCCTTGTGGACTTCAGGGCTTCCTCAGCATCAAGAACATCTGTGACTCCTACACTAAGCTGCTCAGCGAGCAACTGGATGCTGATGACACAGAAGTAGGCCTATTGGATTTTGATTTGAGTAGTGGTTTATTTTTTATGAAAGATGACAACGGCAATGATTTTGATTGTAGCCTTTACAGTCTTCTCATGTTTGAGTATTATTTGCTACATGTGATCACAAGGTTTACAAATAGAATTTGCTTAGATTATAAAGTTTACACACATTGTAGGATACTTTGTGATATATCTAAGGGGTAGATCTTGTACTTTATATTTCACAGGAGATCTATTCTTTGCCACACCTCTTCTACCCCGGCATGGTGTTCAGGTGTGTGATTGCCAATTTGGATATAGCCAAGGGAGGCTCTCTCAGCATCCAGCTGTCAATCAATCCCAAGCTGGTCAACAAAGCTCTAACGTCAAGTTCTCTGAAAGCTGGCATGGTTAGTCAATAATGAGCATCTTCAAATACCCCAACATCTTTTAGCCACAACTGTTTAGTGATACCCGATCTTTCATTAACAATTATCAATTTGTGCTCCCTTTGTCTGTTGATTTAGATCCTGAGTGGTTGTGTGGAGAGTGTTGAGGACCACGGTTACATAGTTGACATCGGTGTTAATGGAACTAAAGCCTTCCTGCCTAAGAATGCAGTAAGAGATGAGCGCAACAACCCTGAAGGTATGACAAAATGATTCAAGTCACTTTTCATGCCCTGAGGAAATAAATCTCTGACTGGGCCAATCACTACACAGTGTAACTTCATGCAGTCTGAATCAAGCCCTAAGTGATATCCTGGCATTTACCATGAACAGTTGCATCATTCTTTCCTGGAGTTCAGCAGGGACCTTTTGGACAGTGTAATTGTAAATGTGTCTTTGTTCTCATGTGTCCAGAGCTCCAGGTGGGCCAGTATGTGACTTCTCAAATGGAAGAAGTAAAGAATGATGGGCGTGTGGTCCGCCTTTCTGTCAGCCCCCCCGCAATTGCCCAGGCCTGTGCTGAATCCCAGCATGGTTGGAACCTCACTAACCTGCAGCCTGGGCTCCTGCTCAAAGCCACCATCAAAAAGGTAGAATTTTTCCTTTGGTAATGAAATTTCTCCTATTACAGTAACATGAACACATGTGCAATCATATGGGGATATCCAAAATGATGTGGTTCTCTAAAATTCTTTGTCAACCACGTAGAGTTGTTTAACTTAAACGTTAAACAGACATATTGCCCTATTAGTTTCACTACAGTAGCTATCATAACTTTCATTTTAGCCCAGTTTAATTTTGATAAATTCATTGTCTGTGTTTCAGGTGACCAAACATGGCCTGATTCTGGATTTCCTGTCCTCGTTCAGTGGCCAGGTGGACGTCCTCCACATGGAGCCAGAGCAGATCTCCAGCTACAGTGAAGGAGCTCAGGTACCTGATCAACTTACCTGGCACATAGATCTTATTGGCATGTACAAGACAGTGCTTCACTTTGAGTCTTCTTTTTCAGTTAGTTGATCACAGAGATAATCACACTCACGTCAGATGTCATGGATTGAGATGCACCTTATCAAAATGATCTCAGATGAAAATGATCAATCATCGGCAACTATTTCACGCCACTGTGTAATTATAGTATGCCATTTGAGAATGGTCTGATATTAGTGTTAACGTTGCAACCTAAGCCTTTCTTGCATCAATCCCTCCAGTTACGAGCCTGTGTGCTGTATGTGGAGCCATCTACCTGTCTGGTGGGCTTGTCCCTGCGCAGCTACCTTCTTCAGCCCGGGACCAGGGTAGACACTACCCCTGCTGGTGGTGATCGTGTTGGTGAGGTGGTCATGGGCTGCAAGATGACCACTATGCACAACACGTCCGGAGCCATGCTGACTCTGCCCGACAAAACCGTGGTCTTTGTACATGTGAGTCTGGGTTATCTTCTGAGTATTTGCTTCCTCCAACGTGCTCTAGTCATGACTTTGCATCTCCATAGGCTCTGTATTGTTATAAAATGATGTGGTATTCAGGTTCTCTTTTCTTTGGGCAGTGATAAGACTGGAATGTCTAAAAAAGTGACCTTTTTTTTTTTTTTTTTTTACTGCTGTTCGAGAGAGTTGTGTAAAGAAAGCAAAAGACGTGCTCTTTACAAATATTCTGGAGAGCCAGACCTGTGTCTAACGTCTTCTTATTCTCCTTCCCCCAGAGGAATCACCTGAAGGAGCCTCATGCGCCAGCCAATAATAACAGAGTGCTGGCCATGCCTGAGCACACCTGCAGGATCCTGGACTTTAGCCCGATGGACCAGATCCATTTTGTCAGTCTACGCAAGTATGTGGCATGGCATTTATGTGTGTCTTGCCCTGCAGTAAGCAGTGGACACTGCATACAAGGTGTGTGTTGCATTCAATTTCTATGTATTTGTAACCTTTTCTCTTTTCCAGGAGTATGATCAAGAAGCCTTTCTTTAGATATCATGATCTTCAAGCTGGCCAGCTAGTAGAGGTAAGCGCTAAAGATCATCTCCATTCCAAAGGCCCTGTTTGCATCACTTGATTAAGATTTTATCTTCTAAATTTTAAAGCTGCACTTGGCAACTTTGCATTTCACTTCAAGTGGCAGAAGGAGATAATTGTTTAATTTATAAGTTATAGTTATATATTTTTTTTATTATTATTATTTTTTTTTTTTACTCAAATCATGCGACTTGACAGAAGGAAACTGTGCCCTCCTTGAACCTAAATTTGACCGAAATCTCTTAATTCTCTGGATATCACAACATTCATCATCACAGCAGTCGACCTGACCAGTCTTCTTGGCAATGGCCAACTTATTGCCGACTTATGAAGTTAAGTTTGACAATGCAGCGGAACTTGTTGCAGAAAAAGTAGTGTCATGCCTCAATCATATCTCTCTCTTTCTCAGGGGAGAGTGTCAGTACTACTGAACCATGGGATGATGGTGCATGTGTCTGACCACATTAAAGGCCTGGTGCCCAGGACCCACCTGTCTGACATCCTCCTCAAGAACCCAGAGAAGAAATACACAGAGGGCATGAAGATCAAATGTCGGGTCAGTCCAACGCTCAGCTTTGTCTTAAAGCAATTCCACTGAGAAGACACTTAAATGTTGAGAGATCTCTGACATACAGCATCTACTGTCTGTGAACTCAAAATCCTTAGAGACTCTGACTTATGTTTTTTTTTTCTTCAGGTACTATCGGTAGATGTAGAGAGGAAGAGGCTGACCCTGACTAGGAAGAAGGCTCTGGTTGAATCTACCCTGCCCTTGTTCCTCAGCTATACAGATGCCCGGCGTGGGCGTGTGTCCCATGGCTACATCGTCTGCATCAAGGACTTTGGCTGCATTGTTCGTTTCTACAACAACGTCAAGGGCCTAGTGCCTCTCAACGAGCTCAGCTCTGAGCCTGTCATTAGTCCTGAGGAAGTCTTCTATGTTGGGCAGGTGAGGAGATAAAAGAATCATGTTGAAGTTGTGTTTATGAAGACCTTGTGAGAGGTTGTAGATTTCTTCGTTCTTCAGCATGGTTTTGCTCATACTGATTAAGAAGAAGCTTGTGAGTCATTGCAAACAAACTCTGTGTTCACTCAATGGCTGCAGTTTTGCAGTTAAGGGGCGTCCTGGTGGCTCGGTTGGTTAGGATGCACGCCATGTAGCTGAGACATCCTGGGTTCGGATCCAGCCTGGGACGCATGTCATCCCCTTCTCTCTCACCCAATTTTCCCTGTTGCTCTTTACTTTGCTCTGTCCACTAAAAGGCTTCAATGCCAGTGTTCAGTGCCAAGGGTCTAAGTGTCATTAACTGATTATAATTGTTTGTCAGTTGATAAGTTGGTTTTTGCTGTTGATTATCCAGGTGGTAAAGGTTAAAGTCCTCCAGTGTGATCCAGAGAAGGAGAGGGTTTTGCTGTCGTTCAAGGCGTTGACTGAAGGAGACACTGAGGAACCCCCCAAGCCTCAATTCGACTTTGAGGTGGGGAAGGTAAGAAAAAGACAGACCTTAATATTTTTTTTTGGTTTTCCCACTGGTCCTCTATTCTCTCTTTCTCCTCTGTCTGTGATGTGCATTGTACATCTCAATACATACATTTTACATCTCAACCTTTTGCTAATGGCCAAATCTAACACCTGCACTGTGTTTGGGTATGATGTAGAAGCTGGAGGTCAAAGTGCTGAAAAAGTCAGCCAACTGTCTGGAGGTGGCCATTCTCCCTGATGAGATCCGCGCCATATTACCGACCATGCACCTCTCTGACCACATGTCCAACTGCCGTCTGCTATGGGAGACCCTGCAGGAGGGAGACACCATCTCCAACCTCATCTGCCTCAGCAAGAACAAACAGAACATTGTATCCTTTTGTTTTTACATAGTCTGTAGATTTTGTGTGCATAGGATCCCACCAGAAAGGTTAACCTCCTCAGTTCCCATTAACAAGGTTTAGTTGATTATTTTGCCAGACCTGATATTAGATTTGTTATGTCTGTTCATCAACTACATTTTTGGTAAAGTAACAAAACAAATTACTGGCCAAGAAGAATATTCATGTGCCAAATTCATTCATACACATTTTTCATAGAAATGTCAGAATACCCGTTTTCAACGCTCTCTCATGTAGAATCAGTTCAGTTCTGTAATTCACCACAAAGTGCAACAGAACTCAATAAAACCAAGTTATTCAAATGTTTCAAAAAGTTACCAACCAGTCTAGTGGGTGACACTTATTGATTTATCTGACAATTTTTACCAGCATTTGGTGCTGTAGAGTAATTTGGACCCTGCACTTCTAAAAAAAATGAAAAGCAGGAAAGTATCCATCTGTATTTCCCTTAGCTGCACCTATTTTAAAGACTCTAAGCAAGAAGCCCATAGTGAAATGGTCATTGGAGGAGGGCATGGTTGCCAAGGATTTCTCCGAGATCACGGTTGGCCTGCAGCTGATTGGCTGGATCAAGAACATCATGTCCTATGGCGTCTTTGTAGAGTTCCCCTACGGCCTCGTTGGTCTTGCACCCAAGTCGGTGAGTAAAGGGCCATCTACCCAGCGATCTCATGTGTCTTACTTACGTGTTCATACTTTGTCATTTCAGGTACAGGTTCTTCAGTTATGCCAAAGAGTTGAAGGAAAGTGATAATATTCAGCGCAACAAGAATTTCAGTCTTATGTAGAGCTTTTAGAGGTTAAATTCAATGAAATGTTCAATGTGAGATTGTCTTCGGTCTGTAACACATACACTTTTAAGTGTTTATGAATTCATTTTTCCTACTAAAATTCTTTCTCCACCTTGCCTCCCAGGCCATGTCCGACATGTTTATCAGTGATGCAACGACTGCCTTCCAGTTGGGCCAGACGGTTGTTGCTAAGGTGACCAACCTGGATGAGGAGAAGCGGCGTTTCCTGGTCACACTGAAAGTGTCGGAGGTCATGACTCCAGAGGGGGATGCCCAGACCAGGCTCATCAGGGGTCTGCAGGAGAAAAGGGCTGTGGCTGAAATGTTGGCCATCAGAGGTATGCATGTGTTTGTCACCAGCAGCATCTGACTGCAAGTAAATTCAGTAAAAATCGTTATGTTATGATTCATTAATACTTTTAGTGAAGTCTGGCTTGAGTGTCTCACCTCTTGCTGTCTCTGCCTCCATTCTCAGATGACTGTGATGTCCGCAAGCAGTTAGCTGTGCTGTCTGTTGGTCAGAGGCTGAAGCTGGCTGTGGATAATTTGATGGACAGCGGTGCCACCTTTAAGTCTGATGAGCTGGCAGGTGCCACCATACTGGCCACCAAGCACCATGTCATGGGTAGATTTTGATCTTGATCTCTACCACATATTGCATGTTGAGCTCTAATCGCATTATGTGAGATTCTGATCTATTGACTGCATGTTTCTCCAGGCGTGAACTTGACCCCAGGACAGAAAGTTAATGCGGTCATCCTCTATGTTGACATCCTGTCCTCTCATGTCCACGTGTCTGTCCTTTCCAAGCTAGTGGCGAAGAAGAAATCTGTGAGTATCCCTAATGCCACTTGCAGATGTGTTTTAAAAACAATGGCTAGCTTTTTACCTTTACATTTACTTAGGAAAGGTTGACTGAGCACACTGTTTTTCTGCAACACCTTGATTCACTCTTCTACAGTTATATACATTCAAACCTGTGAGCTTTCCAGTACATCCACAGTCTTCAGTGTTGTGAATGTTGGTGGTATTTAGGGTAATCATAGCTTTGAAGCTTAGTCATGTAATTATTTACCTTTTTTGATCCTAATGTCTCGTTTTGTACATTTACAGTTAACTGAAGGGTCAAAATACACAGTGATGGTGCAGCACGTAGACAAAGACTTTGCTGTCATCTCATTGGATGAAATGGCTCAACTGACTGTGATCCTAACCACCAGCCACGTGAATGAGACATTCCCTTTTGAGTCACAGAAGCTAAAGCCGGGAATGTGTTTGGCCGTTGATGTTATAGAACCCAGCTGTCAGGAACTGGAGGGGCTCCCCCTAGTGTCTTGGGAGCGCACTGCACCAAAACGCCTGCACACACTCTCGGAAAGTCAGACCAAGGGTCACAGCTTTGGTGAAATACTCCAGGGTAAGGTGCGGACAGTGAAGCCCACATGTGTGCTGGTCACACTAGAAGATGGAAGCACAGGCAGTGTGCATGTGTCTGAGGTTGCAGAGAATGTGTGCCTGGGCACCTTCCCCACATCCTTGGTTAAAGTGGGAAGTGTGGTCACCACCAGGGTCATCGGTGGGCGAGACGCCACCAGTCACAGGTGAATACTGTAGTTTTTGCTGTTTAAGAGGTAATTCTTTTTTATTAATATTAATAACTTTAATATTTGAGTTCCTTGAATGAATGAATCTCAATTGATTGTCTTCTTTTTTCAGATTCTTGCCCTTCTCACATCCCAAACTCACATACTCCATTCCTGAGCTAACACTTCTACCCAGGTAAATGTTCTGACTTATGTCACAAGGCAACACACTTTTCTGTTTCTAGTTATTTGTTTTTTCAATAATTTCTATCTCTCTCCTCATAGCAAGTTGGACAAGAGCGTAGAATTCAAACCAGTCACAGCAAAAGAAAAACTGAGCAGCTATAAAGTCGGGGAAGAAATAACATGCTTTGTATCAAAGGTAAGTTAAGGAAGTCATAATGGCTTGCAGTATGTGGCTTTTTTTTTCTTCCTTTGATGTTGTTTTTGGATTTATGCTCAAGACGTCAAGGAAAAATTGCAAAGACAACTTAAAAGAAGGAAGAAAGGAAGAATTTTGGACCACTGGAATATTACACCGGTCCCTAATCCACACCCTAGTTGTTGATGATGTATTTATGCTTCTGTCCCCAGTATAATCCAGACAGGAAGTCTTTGGAGGTCACCACTGATACTCGTATTACAGGAACTGTCGAACTGCTGGCCATGATCACTGATCCTAAAGTAAGTTTGATGCTGCACACACATTAAGTTGCCTTTACTCAAATTTTTAAAAGCACATGGACATTTCAGGCCCTAATTCATTTTGGTGCAGATCAAGAGCAGTAACTTTGTGCTGGCAAAGTGACAATTTTATCCGCCTGCATCCATTCGGTAATTTCGTAGCTCGCCATGACATAGAAAAAAAAAAGTGGCCTTTTAGTACAACCTAGGACTGCTCCCTCCAGGAAAAGCTAGCTCATGACAAAAACAGTTAAAGGTTACTGCAGCCCAACACTTTAAACAGCTGTCATCATTTGAAACATGCTTGTTTTCAGGATGCCAACCACCCAGAGAAGCTGTATAAGCTGGGCCAGGCAGTCGGTGCCAAAGTGGTAGAGGTGAATTCCAAACCTCGACGCTTCGTCCTGTCTCTCACTGGTAAGAAAGAACTCTTAACCCTAACCCTGTAGCTTCTTGGCATGCTCTGTGCATCAATTTATTTTTGGTGTGCTAATATTGTGATCTATATCTTTCTCTCTGCACTGATTTCATGTCTTTAAACAAATGTAGAAAAATGTTTATTTCATTGGATGTTTCCAATTGTCGTCCAGGTATCCACACCCTGGAGAAAGGCAGTATTACTTTGGGGATAGTGACTAATATTCAGCCAAACGTTGGCCTGCTCGTCAAGCTTCCCTTTGGGGCCATGGGAAATGTTGCCATTATGGACCTGGTTGATGCCTACCGGCCAAAACCCCTGGAGTCTTACAGCAAGGATCAGCTGGTCAGGTCAGTAGGTGTAGCTGCAGCTCCAGGCCAGGGCAAGCCTAGCCTGGCTACACATTCAAGTCTTAACTCTCCACAAAACATACATTCTATAAGAGCAATGTGGCTTATTGCATATAGTTTGAAGTGGGGTTAGGCCGATATATTAGTTTGCTGACCAGAGATGGTCAGTTATGGCAAAGAGCTCAGGCAGGTCCATTATCAATACCAGTATTGGCAATTCAGAACCAATTTTGGTAGTTTTAAAGGTAGATAGAGTAACTCAATATGGCCTTCTCTTTTCTTCCCCAGATGTTACCTTCTAGGAAATGAAAACGGAAAGTGGCAGTTGTCTCTCCGTCCATCAAGGTCTGAAAAGTGTTCATTGTAAAAGTTTGATTCATTAGTTTTAAAAAAATAAAATAAAAAATTCACAGCTACAGAGAATATGTCTCTTATTACACCATACATGACTGGTTTGGTTCATCCAACCATTTGATTTTACCCTGTGGTTGACTGTAACCTTCAGGCTGAACCCACAGCAGGCCAAGTCAGTGAAGGACCCTGAAGTCTCGTCCATAAAGGAACTGAAGATCGGCCAGATCATCAGAGGCTACGTCAAGTCTGTGGGAGAGCAAGGTGTCTTCATCAGGTAACCCACAATTCATTCAGGACCACTTGCCTCCAGATGGATTTAGTACTACAAGACCAAAAGTGCTTTAACAGCTATTGGGAGAGAGAGTGGTGGAGCAGATGGCTTGACATCGAAGACATGAGAAGGGGGTGGTAACTTTCTTGGACATCAGACTAGACTGAAACATTTGAATCACTAGAAGGAACAACATGCTCTTGATTTTGCAAAATGTATATTGTTATTTCAGTGGGTATCATGACACCCCTCCATCATGTTCCTCACTTCTTCCTTCCTCCTCTCTGAACTTGTGGAACCTGGCACTCTTTGACTCTACATGTAGTTAACTGGCGATGTGTGTTCATCTTTATTCCACATGTTCATCTTTCTTCCAGGTTGTCTCGGCGCATCACCGGTAGAGCCCAACTCCAGCAGTCCACCAAATACTTTGTGACCAACCACAATGTCCTCACTAAGCACGTGCCTCTCAGCACGCTGCTCACTACCAAGATCCTTAGGTAAAAAGATGGTGTCAACTTTACCCCTTTCTTTTCAGCTGTGACATTCTCAGACCTATAACTCTGCTTTAAGGCCTCCATTTTGGAAGTCACTTCAACATTTACGTTATATTTTTGGCATTTAGCTGACACTTAGCTTATCCAGAACGAATGAGTTGAAGAGAACAATAAGCTGCAGTTCTCACAACACCAAAGTCAAGCTTGACCAGCAGGCCTGAATATTAGTCTCCATCCTCAAAGTAATACTGCCTTTCTGCAGTGTGTGTATACCTGAATAACCAGCTTTCTCTTGACAGAGCACAGAGTAATGCTTTCTCCATTCCTTCTCTCCTCAGTATCGACAAAGAGGAGGAGCTAGTCGACCTTTCTCTGCTCCCAGAGGACACTGGGAAGCCAGACGTACTCCCAGAATCCCTTGGTCTGCCTCTCCGTCTGGTTGGAGAGGAGAAGGAGAAACATGACAAGAAGAAGAAGAGGGAACGCATGCTGTCTGAGAGCCAACAGGTAACACGACAGCTGCCATGTTCTTCCTTCATATTCTGTTCTTACTTCCCTCTTTCATCCCTTTCTTTTCTTTCAGAATTCCCTTTCTCCCTTCCCTTGAACGAACCAACCTTCCATCCTTCCTTTATTCTTTTCTTCCTTCCATCAAATAGTAAACATGGTTGTAAATGACTTACTTCTCAGCCTGTTAAGTTTTACTAAGGTGCTGGAGGTAAATTGTGCTCAGTATAGGAAATACACACAATACCTCCACATAGATCAATGCCAACTTAATTTATAAGCTGTTGGTCTGGTAGTAATAAACCTTGCATTGATCGTAACCTACAGCATTATTTATGACAATGATGGCAGCCAGGATTTCACTGAAGCACCGATCTGTATGTCATGTGGTTTATTGAATACTCAATAGTACTCCTTACTCTTTACCAGGACCAGGCAGACCAAGTCCCGAAGAAGAAAACAAAGAAAGCTAAGACTGAGGACAGTGACAGTGGGGTGGAGGTGTACTTCAGAGAAGAGGAGGACGAACAACTGGAACCTGAGCCTGCAAAAGTAAACATGTTCACTGATAGTAGTTTCCCGTCCCTGCATCTGTCCTTAGCTTTGGGAAAGCTATCATTGATATTTGAATCGCATTCACAAGAGAAGATGATGAGATAATCTGTTGAATTCAGAACAAATCATCTCAAATGGTCTCCAGATTGTAACCTTAAAATGTATATTTTCCCTCTGACACTTGTCAGCAGGTAAAGCCCAGCTCAGTGGGTCCATCCAGACTGCAGGTGTCAGCAGGTTTCTCTTGGGACATGGGACTGAACTCCCTAAAGCCAGCCTCTGCAAGCCAGGAGGCAGACCCTAGCGATGGGGAGGACCAAGAGGAAAGCAGCAAGGTGAGAGGATATGCTAGGACTTTACAAATAAAGGAGCATGTGTAATGTTCGGATTATTAATGGGATACAACTTTTCGTTGTAGATTTCTGTACTTATACTGTATACTGGACTTGCAGCTTAAGGCTTATCGCCACTAAGTCTTTATTTTACATTCATTAATTATTTCTATTTCCCGCTTTCCTTGGCATCTTTTCTCTCTTTCCTCTCTCTCGCCCGCACACTCTCCTTCCCCAGCCCCAGAGGAAGTCCCGCCACGAGTTAGAGGTGGAGAAGAAGGCGATGGAGAAGGCAACGGTGCAGCGGGAGGCTGAGCTGATGGACCCTAGTCTGAGACCCCAGGATACAGCTGCCTTCGAGCGCCTGCTCCTGGCCTCACCCAACAGCTCGCTGCTGTGGCTCCAGTACATGGCCCACCATCTACAGGCCACCCAGATCGAGCAGGCCCGCGCTGTGGCTGAGAGAGCCCTCAAAACCATCTCCTTCAGGTGACTGACTGGTAGAACTGAATTGTTTTAATATATTTAGTCTTTATTCAACCAGGTTAGTCCCATTAAGAATCTCTTTTTCAAGGGAGACCTGGCCAAGAAAGCAACATCAACAACAAACAGCAACTTATAAAGCCACATTCCAGTCAAAGCTACATTAAAAAGAGCAAACTAAAACAAAGTAGAAAAGCAAAATACAATCAAAGTCCTATAAAACAGAACAAAGTAAAAGATTACTGTAGAAGCACTCCAAAAGGCATCCATCAAACCAGCAGGCTCATAAATTTTTGTCTGCCACAAGATCCTTCATTATTAGTTCAAACTCAAGAGAAACCAGGGTTGTGTTGATGAATACTGTTAATACTAATACTACTATTAGTTATAACAATTACTTGCACTGTTTGTAAACCCCCCTCCTGTGTCCTACCAGGGAGGAGCAGGAGAAGCTGAATGTGTGGGTGGCCCTGCTGAACCTGGAGAACATGTACGGCACGGAGGAGAGCCTAAAGAAGGTGTTTGAGCGGGCACTACAGTTCTGTGAGCCCATGCCAGTCTACCAGCAGCTGGCTGACATCTATACTAAGTCCAACAAGATCAAGGTACAGTCTACTGGGTGTTTCTAGACTCAGCTGAGCAGAAGTGAACTGACTGCTGACTGGAAAAATAATGCCCTCCGTTAATTTAAAGTTAATTTCTTACCCTGCTATGTCCTATAGCTACTAAAGTGTGCCTGTCCTGTGAATGTGTGTGTCCAGGAGGCAGAGGGCCTGTATAAGACGATGGTGAAGCGTTTCCGTCAGAATAGGGCGGTGTGGCTGAGCTATGGGACCTTCCTGCTCCAGCAAGGCCAGGGTGACGCTGCCAGTGCTCTCCTGCAGAGGGCACTCAAGAGTCTGCCCTCCAAAGAAAGTAAGAAGCCTCCCCTCTGTATAGTCTCCGTATAGACCTAGCATGTTCCAGTATATGTCTAACTATACCATATTGTCCCTTTCATCATGTCAATGACATGAATCACATGGTGAGAATGTAACCACTCCACTATGTGGATCGTCTAAATTTTGTTTCAGAGGCTTTTCCACCCTGCCAAGAATAAAAGTCTGGGGGGGGGAATGGAAAAATGTAAAGATATTGAATATCGGCACAAAATATTACAAAAATTCAAGAACCCACATCAGTCGAACCCTACTGTATATCACCATTTTAACCTCTATGTGCTGTCATCCTCGCTCTCTCAGGTGTGGATGTGATCGGCAAGTTTGCCCAGCTGGAGTTCCGCTATGGTGATGCAGAGAGAGGCCGCTCCATGTTAGACAAAGTCCTGACTAGCTACCCAAAACGCACAGACCTGTGGTCCGTCTTCATTGACCTCATGGTCAAACATGGATCACAGAAGGAAGTTAGGTGAGCAAAAGCTCTTTGGCCAAATTACATTCTTACTGCATGGCTGTAATCATCGTTAAAATATTTTTACATTTCTTGTAAGTTTTCAGCACTGTTCAGGTTTGGAAAAAATACCCCCTGAAATGTAAATTGATGAGCCTTCATAGTCTTCATGTGGGAAACCTGATGGACACTTTGACATTTGTGAGCTAGGAGACGTGCACAGACTAGTTTCATGATTATGATCGACACGACTGTTGTAATCTAACTCCCTCCTTCTGTAACTTCCTGTTTCCCACAGGGCACTCTTTGATCGTGTGATCCACTTGAGTGTGGGAGTGAAGAAGATCAAGTTCTTTTTCAAGCGCTACCTGGAATATGAGAAGAAACACGGCACACCAGAGAGCGTGCAGGCAGTCAAGGACAAGGCTTTGGAGTTTGTGGAAGCTAAAGGGACTGAGGCCGCCTGCTAGAGGCAAAGTCAGCCTCCTAATCGTGATGCAAGTGTGGATATTGTGCCGTAATATTGCAGAACAAAATAAAAGTGTCTACGGCAATGTAAAGTGGGTCGCAACCCTCTTTTAATGTTAAAAACAAACAATTGACAGTTTATATTTGAATCAATTTTGTATGAGAATGAAACTGTAGGCTATGAAGAGAATAATGTAAACTGAGTATTAGTTTATGACATTTTTTGTATGAATGGGTAAAGTTTTCTCAGCTTTTAAATAAAATAATAACTATAATGATAACATCTGATTGGCTTATTAATAGATCCACCCCAATTACGATACATTACAGGACATTTTATTTAAAAGCAACAAATACAAAATGACAATATATAGGGACACGTTTACATACAATACATACAGGCAAGACTAGCTTTTTATCTGTCTCTAAAAAGGAAAAGGCTTCGGACACAATCCGTAACAATACTGTCTACTTCAATAATCTGAACTGTGGTTGCAATCCCGCTGGTCTTTGTTTCAGTCAAAGGCTCCGGCTACCTCTAACTGTTAGAGCATTTCACCTACATTGGCAGTATTGAAGATGCATGTGTGGCACAAGGTTATAGGGTGACATGGTTTGTGCTGGCTGTATTGGTAACACCCCTGAGATATTAGAGGTATCCACATTGATCCTATACACTAATGTTATTCCTCTGAATGCTTATTGTGTTATTTGTGATTGGCTATCTCTGGCAGTGCTGTGCCAGTCATCCAATGACAGTGGCAATGATACTCCCATATTCTAAAGTGGCTCCCTTTCCTGTCATGTTTTTTGTGGACAGTGCAATATGGAAGTACTGTAGGAACTTTTTTTTATTTTTTATGAAAAGGTCCTATTCATCCACCCTTTTCCTGACTGATCGAACCAAATCATTTTGGTGCTGTCTGATTCCCACCCAGGCCTATTGCTCAAAAGTCGGCAGCAGACGGCCACTTGTGATTACAATCAACCCTTTTTTGTGAGATGTCCTTGAGATGACCACTGTCCTTCATCCCTAGTGTATTTAATGTGTGTGTTTTCTGTAGGGAGACTCCTATTTCCCCTCTTCTCTAGCTCCCTCACACTTCCTCAGGGTCCATGGGACTCTCAGCCCCCTGGGGAGTGTCTGTGTGGAGCCGGAGGATGGGTTTGTTACACATTGGGCACACACTGCGGATCTCCAGCCACTTGAGCAGGCACCTGAGGGGACATAGACAGTAGCTGTCATCTTAAGCACACAGTCTGGTTCACCAAAAGCATCTTAATTCATCTTTGTCTGTTTGCTTATAATGGGATTAAGACTGGCTTAACTCTTACGATGCTGCTAGCAAACCCATTTGCTGTTGGAATGGATAAACAAATGTGCGTGGCTAACACTACCAACTGGAATCAATTGTAGTACAATTTGTAGAACAGAAGAAAAGGAAACCGCTACTAATTTTATGGCTGATGAGTCAAAAACATTTTTTGAAAGCCTTTGCTACAAAAACCATTAGTTTGAGCATGAAATAGTACAGAAAATAAAAATATGTTACATAATTTCCCCACCAGATGAGGCAGTGCTGCTGATGTACAAGAACTGTGTTTGGGCAAGGTGTGGACTTGGCATGATCATTAAACAGTGTAAAATATTTTATGTTGGATGATTGCTTGTGCTCCTCATGCACTAATAAATAAGGGTTTTCCCTGATACATTCTGAAGAGTTATGGAATGTATAGGAGAAACTGTTTACTACTTTTTAAAAGTTCGAAAGAGATTTAAAAATACCCAGTTTCACAATAAAGTTTTATATCTTTGCTATTATAACACTCACTTCTTGTGAAATGCATGTGAGCATGGGCACACTCCCAGTTCATCCCTGGTCCTGAATTCTTCCAGACACACAGCACAGGTTTGCTGCAGGAACAAAAAGACTAAGTTTAGTTTGTGTGTCTAATGTACATGAATGTAGCTCATTTTTTCCTCCATGTTCATTCAACAGTGGTACCTCACGACAGCTAAGAATGTTGCACCGGATTGCCAACGTCACACAAATAGTTATAGGGCCAATGTTTTTAAGTGCTTTAATCATAAGGTATCCAAATAACGAGTTTTATTATCTATTGCAACCTGCACTAGGACCAAACAGATGGACATGGAATCAAAACCACAATTACCTTCAACTACTAGCGCTGCAAGAAAACACAGGGGAACAATGATGTAGTTGCACCATCACATCAGTCTTTTCAGGAATCAGAGAAGAGGTTAATTTTTCTCTGACACCTCTTCAATTTTAAGTCTCATTTTTAAATGAGTGCAGTTATTCCTGGGGTCATATTAATAGTTGTTCACATCGAGTGCCAAGCAAGCTGTAATAGAGGCACTTTAAAATGATTGGCTCAACACTCCCACTGCTATGTTCAATACATCATCTGAGCTGGCATGCAAACACTGTGGACTACATCAGATGTGTACTGTTGCTGTGGTTTGTGTACAGCTACATGTAAAAGCATTTCCAGGTTAGGTACTTACTCCTAGAAGGCTCAGTTTCTTGCTCGCTCCCTTCAGCACCACCTGTAGTGGGAAGAGGAAAGGGGGAGGTGTTTGTGCATGTGAATGATGTGTCAGCATTATGTTGGCGGTAAAGTTGTTGGATATAGCATACACTTGAGCTGGGTTCAGTGTTCTGATGTGAATGTGGTGTCTACTTCTTTTGTGTTTGTAGTTGTTAAAAATAGGTCAAATTATGAATATAGACAGGGATTGTGTTGACAGTAAAGAAAATAGCAGCTGGAGTCTAATCTCTTGGGAGAAACATTTAAACAGCCATCAGCTGTCACCACCACACCATACTCTCACACAGTGGTACCAGCATGCTATATCCAGTCTTTTTACACTACAGTTTGATTAACGTGCATAAAACTTGAACAGCATAATTGAATTTGAGTGTGGGTAATATCACATATGGATCGAGGACCATGTACTGTGGAAGAAGTCAAGGTCATCTATAAGGGCTGGTGTTAAGTTGCACACTTGGCAACAACAGTGTGAAATGCTGTACTCGTGTTTTTAACCTGTCTCAGAAGCTGGTGCTACGTGTGCACCTATAGTGACAGATACTGCAGTAACGTACCTCATTGTAGCTGAACTGCTCCCTCGCTCCTTGCTGTTTCAACCTGACAGACAGACAGATAGATAGATACCACACAGTAGACACATTCTGTCATTACAATGAAAAACAATTTCTTATTTATTTAATTATATGGCAATTATTACTAAATCAATAGTAAGAAAGAATGGCTAAGAATATTCTTGCCCTATTATATAATATCACAGTATGGTAGTAACCTTGGAAGCAGCCGTGTTGTTTCTGTTCTTCCTCCACCTAATTGGCCTATCACTCATCTTGCAGTGACCAGGACAACTTTTTTGGCAACTCTGATTGGGCAACAGTGTCTATGAAGTTGCCTCATTATTGTTGCTTTCACACATCACATATGACCATCTTGTTGCCAGTGCCATCCTGCTGTGGCCTACTTGTTGCCTGTTGCAAGGAGCATTACCCTTCCAAATCAGCCCAAAAATGTCCACCCCTTTTATTGTCACACTAATCCCTCCTCTTCTACTTCCTACTACTTCCTATTTCCCCTTTCTCTTCCTACACATTCACCTCTTCCCCAATCCAACATCACCCAATCCAACCCCTCATCGTCCCAAACCACCTCGTACCTTAACAGGTAGCAGCAGAAGATGAGGCTGAGCATGAAGACAAAGAGGCCAACGCCCAGCACGATAACGTACACATTGAGCGGGAGGTGATAGTTGTCAGATAGCATGCTGCAGTACTGTTCAGAGCGCTGGAAACCCAAACGACACAGGCATCCTAAGAAGAATGTGGAAATACAGAAGAAGGGGATACCTTACAATGGTTTAGAAACAGCCATTTTAATAAAATTGTTCATTTCACAATTATTATTATACATCATGGATGCAAGAGTTCAAAATGTTTTTGAGAAAGTTTAAGGAATATCCTCCCTCTCAACTCCCTTATGTGGTTGACTCCCTTATGTGGAGGAAAAGTTGTCATTGCATATTAGGATTGTCAGGTCAGATTTCTACTTCACAAATGAATTGAGCATTTTGTAAGACTTCAATGCTTTTTATTTATAGGATTGCTATATTATAGGTTTGTTCACAGCCACATTCATTTACCGTCTGGTAAGCTGTATTTTTCTTCATCAAAACACAGGGCAGCTGAACAAATTCTATCCAACCCTTCCACGTTCATTACTTATTATCAACATTATAATCACCTCTCTTGCAAGCTTCTCTCAAGATCTATACTTAGCATTGGCAGTGCAGGTCTAAATTGGCAGCATATGCCTTAGGCACTGCAAGCTAAATTGGAGGGGCAATTGCATTGTTACACTTTGGAGACCAGTCAAGCTCTTGATTTCAGTGAATGTTTTTTTTTTTCAGGAAAAAAAATGATTATCTGTCAGTAATAAACAAAATAAAAATTTCAAGTGAACAGTTAAGTGAGAGAGGAATCATGGAAGAGAAGTATGAGTCAGCATAGCATGAACTGAGACTGGCACCTACCATCACAGGCATGTGGTACCACCAGAATCACTGAATCACTGGGTGCCTCCAGATACAGAACTTTATTTAACTGTTAGTGACAGTACGTTTGCCCCACAAAGGTCCTGTAGTACATGGCATTGGCTCAGGCTCCAAACAATCAAGGAGCTTTGTTGACAGGCAAATATTTGGTGAGGAGGTGAGCTTAATGGCTGGCATTTGGCTGCAGGCCTGTCCAGATTGCTGTTACCGTGGCTGTAGTGGCGACCAAGGTTGAGTAGGGCTGCGTGTAATTGGCTGTGAACAAGACAAACATGGAGGACAGACACCACTTCCGCCACACCACCATCTGTTCCACAGGGCCTACAGAGGTGACTGGTGGGGTATGGTGTGTGTGTGTGTGTGTCAGCATTGGAGTGGATTGGGTGCCTCAAGTGTCTGTCTGCATGTCTTCATAAGACAGAGAGTCG
>OOFE01011206.1:32122-42628 GCA_900323365.1 Monocentris japonica
AAGACCGAGAGTCGGGGGTGGGAGGTTATTCATCAGAAAGAACTCTGGGGACCAAAACACCATTTGGTGAAACGATGGCAGAGGAAGCCCCACTTCCACTGGCCACACGTGTTCTTATTAATTTGCACAGAGGATGCTCTTTGCCAGTCTCTAACTGTCCATGTGTTTCTCTTTAGAATGAATGAATGGGTACAGCTTGCACACGGTGGGGGGTATGGGTCGGATAATTTAACATGGCTGGGGCACTGGGGGTTGGGGAATGACACTCTTTACAAGGGAGATAGTGTAGAGAAAACCTAGGATGACGAGAAATAGAATGAACCAGAATCATGCAGTAACAGACAGAAAAAAGCTATAATACGGAAGAAGGTAAGAGAATAAAATAGAAGGATCTCAAGTTACTGTTGTTATAGTTGTAGTACACAACCAAACATAACCTTTTAGAAATGCAGCTAACTTTAAGAGCCCCATCAAAACACAAACCCAGGCCTCCACTCTCAGTTCTTTGCCATTTCCCAAGCAATATCCATTACCCAGATCCTGTTAGCAGCTAGCAGCCAGCAACTAAGCAACTGATTACAACAGTTAGTTATGAGATACACGCAAGTACGTATGCTTTGCGCAGGCTACCACCCTTGTGTGTTTGGCAGACAGTTGAGAAACCCACTTACTGTTACACCATTGGAATGGTTGCATGAAATTTGACTCCCAGGGCAGCAGCAGTAAATTCAGACCCGGTCAAGAGAAGGCTGAGCCCGGATGAGAGCCAACCCTGTGGGCTGGAGCTCTGGAGCCTGGATCTGTGGAGCTCCAAGCCTTGAATCAGTCACCCCAGCTGGAACACCCTTTTGTTGGGTGTAGGTGGCTTGCTAGCTCCTCCAACAAAACACCATTAAGACTTGCAGATTTGTTCAGATTTCACAAATCCTTGGGAGGTGCAGTTTTGTTGGCTCAGCAGTCTGGCTTGCCCAGCATTCCCAAATCTGGATTAACCCTCTGAGTAAAGATTGGAAGATTTGGGATTGGGGTTTGGACTGGGACTGAAGACCTCATGTGCTCCTGGATCTCAGTGAGAATGATGTCATTGCAGTAGACACAGACGAGTGAGAAAGAGAGACAAAGAAATCTTGTTCAGTTGAATTGATTGTTTATCAGCTGCCTCATACCATGTGTCAATGTCAGATGTCATTCAGGAGTTGTGTTATCAAATGCTGAATCACAGTCACAATGTCATAAACAACACAGGCTTCTCAGCTAAGAAACGCTTACCTTTACAGTATAAAGGCCCCCTCAGACTTCAGTTTGCATCTGCAGTATTTTCCTCTCATCAACTTCGATAACATCTACCATCCAAAATGACAGTCCCTGTCCAATGAAGGTAATTTGCTGGCATTAGTCTATGCTTTGTCCTCCTTCCAAAGCTGCTTTTTAACAGAGGATTTTCAGAAGCCTCATCCCTCTTCCCTCTCTTCTGTAGTCTCCTCCTCCAATCCTCTGATCTTGCGGGGAGTATTCCTCCTCAGTGGAAGCCAAAGATGTGCACCCCTCAAAACCCAAACAAAGTGAACACAGCTCCATGCAGTCAAGCAGTCCTCAAGCTGGGTTTGGTATTTTGCTGGTGTGTGTGTCAATCAGTCCATGTGTGTATGTAGGGGGGAATCCTACTCTCCCTCTAACCATCTGCTCCTTCAATTGAGAAAAATCTGACACAAAGGCAGTGTGTGTGTGTGTATGAGTGGGTCTGTGAGTGTCGTATTCAGTCTCTCCCACTTCCAGCTGGCTTTGTCATGGCAGGCTTCCCTCTTCCCCTCTCAATCCATAATGGTGTCCAGAGTGCCTGTTTTGCCTATTGCTCTCTGTACTGCCTGCCTGCCTCCCCTGCTCTGCTCTGCTTTGGGTTTGTAAACAGATCTCTGCTCATGTGACCAGCCGTTTTGCCTCGCAACTCTCCTCTCCCTCAGCCCTCCCTCACTACCTCTGTCCTCCAATCTCTGGGCAGCAGGAAGGCAGAATGAGCCACACACTGACGAATAGGGCATCTGCAAGCATGCTGGTGTGTGTGTGTGTCTGTATGTGCACGCCTCTGTGCGGGTGTATTTGAGAGAGAGACAGAGAGACACTTGCAGCAAAGTCAATGGAGGTCCATGTCAGTAACATGTGCATGGCCGCTGTCCTGAAAACCAAAACAAAGCTAGCTGGGTGAAGAGGAGGCCAGCAAAACAAGACACACACACAGACACGCACCACTCACAAACACATACTTCTCCCTCTTCTTAGAGCGAGCGCAAGCAAGATTATTTTTCAGATTTGCTTTGCTTGGTCTATATATATATATCATGTCACTATTGTGTGATGTAGGAAGAACGAGGCAGGAAGAGAAGGGACAGGGGGGGTATCTACAGATAGAGACAGAGAGGACAGAGAAGGGGAAGCAAGGTATGGGGAACAATATTAAGAGAGAGAGAGAGAGAGAGAGAGAGAGAGAGAGAGAGAGACAGCCCGGACAAAGACATTGCACGTCCACCCCCACACCAGTGGCCCTGGCTGCCAATTCACTCAGGGAGAGAACAGCTGCTGGGCGACTAGGCTAGCTGTGGGTTGGTCAAGGGGAGTGCTGCTCCACTAATCCTCAGGGGAAGGGAGGGAGAGGCTTCCATGGGATCCATGCCATTTTCAGTCATCCCCTTCTAATAATGATATTGTTGCTGATTACTTAGGAACAGCTGGGTTGACTGCACAGATGTATGAGCAATACACTGCATAGCGTTGTTGGATGTTTACATGGTTCCAAATCACAGATCACGAGTCAATTGTGACTGGCTATGAGGTTGTGTTGTCATATTTGGCATGTTAAGGGATGTTTTAGTATGAGCACGCCCTCTTGTGATGTACCATTGCATCAACAGCTTTCCTAAACCATACACATTCACCTGTAATGAATATTCTGTAAAAGAGGCCCACAGCTGAAAGCTTTATCAGACATAAAGCTAATAAGAAATTCTTGACGGCCTCAGTGAAAAGCATTTTACCTTGGAGCCAGAGAGAGGCAAAGAGAGATGCAAACGTTGACCTGGCTGTGGATGTGTTTTCACAAATATGTTTGCATACAACGTAGGTACGCCTGATGGGATATACAGTAGTATTATGGGAAATCTGCTCAAGGACCAATTCAATCCATTCACAAAGAATAATAAACTGATAATTCACACATTTTTTTTTGAACAGCCGATCCAAGTTTTTCTTCCAGGACAGTTATATAACACAGAGAGCTTTGGGATTCTTGTTCATGTAGAACAGTGCAGATCCACAGATTATCAGACAGTGACAGGCACTCTTCTTCAGTCCATACCTTTTTTACCAACTTTTTCTTTTTTTCCTAATGTCTAACTTCGTAGTCTTTGTTTGTAATGTGGCACCAAAGCAGGGACACAGGTCCTTGGTCCCAAGGGGCCTATGGAGAATGTTCATGGGACACTTTTTTTTTTTTTTTTTTTCTCCGAAGTATGACCCATATTACCAGGTTTGTTCTGTGCCCTTTGGATACATATGATTGCCCTGCATTTTCAGCTTCACCTATCAATGATAAATCTCTGTGAGAGTGTCAGCCTGATAGTTCTCTTCTGCAAACTAGAACTAATAGACTCTTCAGATTATTGCCAAGCCTTGTCCTTCATGGTAGAGTGTACTTTCAACACCAATTCACGGCTTTGTGGTCCTTTGTTTAGCAAAGATAACAGTGTTACGACAATAGTCAAAACACTTCCTCTAGATACCTTCAGTGTAGACTGTACTATATGTAAGTCACAAATCATTAATACATGTTGATAAAAAGTCCCACTTTGATGCTATCAGTCAAACCACAAAATGTGAGGAATTCCATTTTATATTCATTCATACAATTTTCTATACATCAAAACAAAAATGACATTCAACAGAATTACAGCATTATATTTCTAGTTTACTTTTTATCTAAAATTAATGTAAAATTCCCCTGTGGATACAGAAGCAACAATATGTTCTGAAACCGTACAACAATGTAAGTGCCTGAGCGCTACCGAACAGCCAACCAGCCCCCTTTCCCTTTGAAATGGTTAAACCTTACTGTAATACACTGCCCACTCTTTTTTCCCCACATCATGGGTGTGTCCATTAACAAACCCATTTGGCCCTCCATTGACTTCTCTATTCAGTCTGTCATTGTCTTCACCATCTGGTTGGTCCTTTCTCAGAGCCAGAGGTGGCTTACAGGTGTGCCAATTCCACAAGACTTTATTCATATCATCCTGGGCTCTTATGCCAAGAAGCTTTTCTTCATCACTCCTCTTCTTGTCTTCATCATCATCGTCACTGTCATCCCTGTTGGAGCGATGGCGGTGGAAGCTGCGCATCTCTCCACTGACACTCTCAAAGTACTGGTGGATGCAAACCTTAGCAAAGCTTTTGGCGTGCTCCTTACAGGTCTCATCGAACATCTTGCGCTCAATGTCTATGTAGTGTGACCAGTACTTGGTCTTGAGGAAGGCAGCCTGAGTAAAGCAAGGTCGAATAGCTCGAATCATGAAAGCCACGAAGGTCATCATGAGCAAGAACATCCACCCACATGCCTGCAAAATATAAATATGTATGAATACATGTGGTGTAGCAGGCAAAGGCCTGTACTACATACCATATTATTATGAGATCAAAAGAGGTACAAGAGAGATATAAATGGAGGGATATGGTGTCCATAACCTTGGTTTAAAGGTATGGTTAAGATCTAAGAACTGTCTAACTAATCTTGACCTGGAATCCTTTCAGTCCATCAAAAAGTACTAGCACCAGTGTTTTGGGTTTTCTTTTATACATTGTAAGTAGAATTTGTTGGTATGTTAACAATGCTAATTTAAGTCACATGTCTAAACACCATGTATTGGACAAAGCACACGTACCACCTTCCCAACTGTTTCATAGCTGATCAAAACATAATTAACTATATAGAAAGCTTAACTTCAATAGACTTTTTAGAGACATGGTTTTATTCTTCCTCTACTGCCATTGGTAACAATTGCTAAGTTCTGCTTGTGATATATCAAACACCAAATCAGTGCAAGGACTTTTTAGATGGACTGAAATAACTCCTAGTTCATGATAAATTAGATAGGCTTAACTATCCCTCTTATAGGCATGAGCTCAAAGTGCAACCGAGGGCCAAATTCAGGAAGAAAACGATTTCATCCACTGAGCACAATTTATGTTAACTCGAGATTTTAAGGAAAAACGCAAGGAAATCCTGTGTTGAATTTGAAACAATGCTTGCTGACTGTGTCCCCAACGTTTTTCCATATCTTTGTAATAGAAACCTATATTGTAACTGTGTATTGTATACTGGCTTCGTCAGATTAATAGTGCATCAAATCAACTATCATCAAATTATTACATGTCGAATGGCTGAGCCCAGTTTACCAACTGGGGTCATGGTGGAGTTAACAGGATTAAGTGAAACAATGGAGCAGCTGGCCATTTGCCAACTAAAATAGCTAGCCTTGCCAGTTGAAGGATTGGTTGCTCACAGATTGGGGTTTTAGCTATACAGACATTTCTCTGAGGCAGAGCTGATCTGCAGGTAGAAATAATCTCATTAGTTGAGTTAAACCTCAATGGGCGGAGCCAAAGAAGTAAATTAGACTAAAGCCCAGAGAATGCAAAGCTAAGGGGTAGCTAATATTATGAAGCCTAGCGCTCTTGCTACTAATTGAAAAAATGCAATTAAACCATGCTAAGTTATCTAGGTTAGCTAGTTAGCCTAGCTGATCTTCGAAGTTCAAATCAGCCACACTAGCTTATAGCTGCCTGGGTAAGCTAGTTAGCAAGCTATTATATTTTTATTTACATTTTGACCAGTTTCTTCTTTGCCATTCAAGTTTGCCAGTTAACGCTGCATTATGTAACATTTTTATGTCAAAAATACAGAAAAGAACATCTACCTGTGATATACACTTGATGTAACGGGATGCCGCCACTCTTATTTCATGCTGGTCAAATAGGTCTTTGCATGGAATTTTCGCTAGCAGTTTCATCTTCTCCACCTCTGACATACCCTTAATGACACTGAAATTCCCAAATTGGTCAATATCCAAGTTGATGCTGAAAGCACACAGGAAGCTCTTCCCATCCATGAGAGTGACAGATACCCACACCGCAGGTGCTATCAGTGATCGTTGTGTGATCGAACAAAACATGTAGCGAAGGATTGTTGGGTCCTTCCTCCGCTTCCCTGTTGGTCTTTTCCACTCCTCAGCAAGCATTGACACATTATTGTTCAATACAAAACCTAACATAAAGAACCATATCGGTGGAATGATAAGTAGTCCAATCCCATAAGCATAGTTGTATTCTGGTATACAAGGGCAGCTGAACTCAAAGGCTGAGTACATTTGTGCACTAGCAAGTGCCATTATACCACAGATGCCATTCATAAAAGACTCCTGGTTGGATTGGAGGAACTGGAACATCATACGAAACTTATCCATCTTAAAAGATGTGGCTCTTCCTTTCCAAAGTAATTCAATCTGTGAAGAGAATTAGGCAGTAGTATAGGGCTCTATATTTGTCCGATTGTGTTGAAAATGTGGCAATGAAGACCTAGATGGTATCTGAATATGTTTTGAGTGAACTATGAATGATAAATCCATTCTAAACCAGAGATGTATATTGGTTTGTATGTACAAAACACACACACACTTACCTAATATGCTCCTGTCTCTAAAGTGGATAAACAAAAAAGGGAAAAAAATCAAACAAAGAAAATATCCATAGTAAATAATATACAGTTCTTGATGTACTTACATTTTACCTCTGGACAACTGAAAGATTTGGTGTTTTCTCAACCTCTCTATAGGGATGTTTAAAGCAGACCACATCATCTGTCATCGTGCCCCTCCCTTCTCAGGCACCTGTTTTTCACTGTTCTGATGTAACAAAAGATTCCCATTCCCTCCCCACTGTCTCGAAAGTAAACACATAACATGCCTTGAAAAACTCTCAGACCATTTCTAGTCAATTTGTCGTTACACAATTGACATAAATTTGTTTTCTTACTTGGGCGTAGTATCATGAACGGGTTATTTTAAGTTTCCTGAACTTTGGGGGTGTACAGTTGTAGCCATAGCTACACACAAGATTCCAGGCATGCAAAAATGGTCTCGAGCCATTCAAATGACTGTGGCTTTGCCTTGGAAATTTGTTTACTACCTAAGAGGTGACTGACAAATCTGTTTCCATTTGTTCAATCAGTGCCATCTGCAAAGGAACTCTTACCTCATTATGTGACAAAAATAATAAGTCTTTAATCATTAACTTTTTTGTGAATGTATTTTTCATACACCTTTCACTTTACTGCAGTAAATTGCATAGTTATACTGACATTAGGTGCACCTTTCATACCTGTGTCATCCTTTATGTGGAGACAACTGCACCCATCAAAATGAAGCAGAGCTGGACAAACCTGTTAGTACCCCACAGGAAGATAAAAGGCAGGAGTTTACTATCCTATTCATGGACACACACCATTTCCCACACAAAAATGCTTGATCTTTCATCTCATAGTACAAATACAATATATTGTCATAATTGTATTCTCTATCAGGTTCATTCAGCGTGCCAAAGATAAGAGACTGCAACGTAAATGGTTCATCTTTTATTCTGTTCTGAATATGCACATGAACTGTACAGGAGGTCTGTGCCATTTATTTTGGTCTGTGTGTCACAGAGGAAAATACCACAGCATAGTATATGGGCAGGGTACTCAGGAAATAAGTCACGAAAGACAACCTACAACTGCATCTAAAACAGGAAGTGATAACCGAGCCTGTTGCTGTGCAAGGTTAGTCTCTTGCTTCCTCCTTTGTACCAATTCACAGATGATTAGAAGGTTGATGTGATATTCCATAATTTCATTTTCTTCTGGTGCGTATTATTCTTGCAATTTCTCTGTGATGTTATATGCAGTAATTAATGGTGTTTTATAGTGTGTGCACAGAAATTAGTAAAGAGGGTTCTTACACGCCATCAAGGAAGTGGCTTCTTCCTCTCATGCTTTGTATCATCATTATGCTTTAGAGTGATCTGCCAATGTCATATTTTTACACTATATTAATACAAGGATTTTTTCATTCAGTATTGTGTTCTTATCTTATATATTTCACTGTACACAGACCACTAAGGCATTTTGCTAAATCCTAATATTAATGGTAAGTCAGTTTGATTTATAATTTGTAATCATCATAACCTCTTGATCACCAGGAAAAGTGGAAAGAATGCAAAGAGTGAATGCTCAGTATTTCTTTATCCTGTTTTCCATTCGCAGATAATAATAAAGATGCAAGATACTTTGCTTCGAGTGTTTGTGGTGGCTTTGGGTCTGATCATGTATCCAAAGGAGGACCCCGGGGTTGAGGATTGGGATATTATTCCAGTGGGCATGCAAGAGTATGAAGAGAGGTTGCTGAAGGAGGAGGAGAAATTAGACCAGGAAATGACACCTATTAACCAGCAGATGACACATGTTGACACTGAAGGGCCTCAGGTTGATCTAAAAACCGTCCACGAGGAACAAAATGAGTCTACAGTCGCCACTGAGTCTGATCAACATGTTACACAAATTGATAACTTTCGTAGATTGGTAGAAGATGTGACTCTCGCAAACCACAAAGACGATCACAAATTACCAAAAGGCTATTTGATAGCTGAGTTGAATCCAAGCTTGCCACAAGAGGATGAGAGCGAACCTGAAACTAACCTGAAGACACAAGAAGACCACGAAGATCAACCAACTGTGCCTGATGTGAAGGAATATTTAAACCTGGTCAAGAACAGTCCCTCTCAAGCCAGTAAACAGAGAGACAACAGTGGTTCTTTTAGAGACCCAAGCATATTATCAGGGCTTGAGATTGAGGAAGTATTTAGGTCACAGAAAGAAGTGCCTCTTTCACAGCTCCTCACTGTGACATCAGATGAGGACAATTTAGAGAAGACCATCACTGACTGGGAGAAGGATTACCTGTGGTACGTATGGAACACATTCTCCATTATCTCCATGATCCGCTTCTTCAGGAAATACTTGAGAGATTCCCAAAAGAAACACGAAGACAACTCTTCTCAAGACAGCACCCTCCCAGTGAATAGCATCTCTAGTCAAGTGCCACTGCCAGACAGTGACACGCTTCGCCGTTTTCATGCTAAATGTATTAAAGTCTCACCCAACAAAAGCAGGAGAAAGGGTGAATTTTTGGAGGGATTTGCAAATGAGCTATTAGAGGCCATGAGGACCACAAGTGATAGAAATGGCAGCATGGTGTTAGAGGACTTTCAGATGGAGGATGTGTGTGATATCATCGTCCCCTTTACCCCACCAGGGCCATATAGTTTTCAGTGTCAACTCTGGAGCAACCAGGAAAGTGACATGCTACCGGATATGCAGGTCTGTGGTAAGATAAAGATGGTGGAAAATGTACAGATCAAAAGTGGCTGCCACTGTGAATCTTCCATGGGAGAAGATATGCTATGCCTGCTACATTGCGAGAAGAAAGAGGTAAAGGCAAAAATTACTGATGTTAATAATGGCCTTCTTTGCATGAAGAACACACCTTTCCTATCAAAATCCCAGGTTACCAAATGGTTTCAGAGCACTATCAGACAAGCATGGGCACAGATTTCCCATAAATATGAGTTTGAACTGAACTTTCGCAACATTGATGCTCCAGGTGCTCTCGTAGTTAGATTCAGATCAGGGAAGATTATTAGCTTCAATTTGAACCCTGTGGTGAAACTCGGCGATGCCCATTTCTTCATCATGCCTCGCTCTCCAAACAACGTTGACATTTTCTGGACACTGTCGCTGACCATGTATGAGGATAGTTTATTAAATCATCTCTCAAAGCGCCTGCCTGAAAATTCTTGCCACATTCATACTTTGGAAATTTTATATTTCCTTCATAAGAAGCAGACAGCATTGACAGGAAGAAGTGCCCTTCAAGATTGCCATTTCAAAACTACACTAATGCATTTGCTTTTGACTAAAGCCCCATCACAGTGGCACCCCGACTACATGATTTGTAGGCTCCGGGACTTATTGGTCTTCATGGAGAAAAGCCTTCAGGAAAAATTGCTGCAACATGTTCTTATTGGGAATCCATTGGCTCAAAACATTGAACTCCCAGCTGCACTGTCTAATTTAAAGCCAGTAAATCTCTTCCACCCCCTTGTGGTACATGACTGCCTCTACAGAAGTGCTGTAATGCATTTCCAGGAGTTTCTCAAGAACACCCATATGCTAATACAGGATTATGAATCAAGCAGACACTTTGACAAAAGTTCTAGTAGTTTTATGTGAGAATAAAGTTGTCAAGGCCTACACTTACAGCTGCTGGCTTCCCCTTTATTTCTACTTACCCTAGCACAAAAGGTAGTAAAGAAAATTGAAGTATGGATTGAATAAGGAATATTGTTGATAAAGAGACAAACATTATA
>OOFE01011209.1:16888-27978 GCA_900323365.1 Monocentris japonica
AAGCACAATACACAATAATTCACAACTGATCTATAATCAATTACACATCTGAATAGCTTCTTCATCACTTTAGATTATAAAACCCGCTGCCTGACTGAGTCTTACCTTGCGTCCACTGCCAAAACCTGCTGCCAAACTGCTGCCATTCCACAAGCGCTCTGGGTAGAGAGGAAGCCACTGCCTGGGCAGATTCCTGTCAATGTAAACAACACTTCCTACCGTTACATTTATATAACTGAGGCATCATCACATCAGCCCCCCCACCCACAACAAAACAAGATATATCGGTTACTGAGTCTAGTCATGATGCTGATGAATCTAATGCAGCCACAGGGGAAAACAGATAGCTACTGAGCAGCTTGTTGGTAGGTAAAGTAGAAACCAGTAAACATTTGTTCAACTGAACTGAAAGGGTCCAGTGGAGTTATAGTGTGGTTGTGTTTGTCTTAGTATTTATGGTTAAGGGTACCAAGCAGCGCTACGCACACAGACAGGAAGGCCAGCCGACCTGCTAGCTAACGCTAACTAGCTAGCAATTAGCAAGTTAGCCAGAACATCAAATGCGATATCCTTCCATAAACAACTATTTTCGAATAAATGTTGACGTACACAGCCCCGCTACAACGTAACAATTTCATAAACATACTAAGATGTTCATTACGACAATACTGTAAAGAAATACCGAGAAATACTGTCCAAAACGGCTCACCTTCCTTAGCTTTCCTCCATCTCTGGTTTTTCTGACAAGTCACATGACGCCGTGTAACCTGTCCACTGGAGTACTGATGTGTAAATTAATCCTGATGAGTCATAATATTATAGGATTTAAGATCATTTGGATCCTAATATGGTCACTGCCCACACATTTTATAATTTAAAACATGCCACAAAACACGGTGTTTCCAGCGGTAACATTTAGGAAGACAACTAGCTGAAAAACAGACTTTGACCCTGGTTTCATAGGCAAGAAATTACATTTTGTTATCACTGGCCATGAAAAATATAATATAAATGAATGCATTCAGTTTGCCATCCTCCTCTCCCCTACACACAAGCATAACACATCCAAATGCTTACAACTACCTAGTACAGTAATTACTAGTGGTAGTTCATTTGTCACCAAATTTGTTAACAAGAAAATGTTTAATTTCATCATTATTTTACTACCTAGAGGTTTGCAAAATGAGTGAATGCATGAGGGTGACTATTTTGTATAGATATGTAATAAATCAATATCTATCAAAAAAAAAATTCTCAGATGGGGTTCCTTGGGACAAAATCATATCAAATCAGGGTCCATGATCTAATTTGGATCGTCAACATGAAAATGTTTGTGAATCCCTGACCTAGTAGACCAGTTGTTCAATGAAATACACTATCACCTAATGTTAGGCCTGTAACATGATGAAAATGCTTTCTTGTCATGAACAATAGGTGAGTGCACCCTTCTAGTGGGTTCACAATAGTGGGATTATAAAGTCAGCTCTGAGGTTTCGCCTGGCTCAGCAAAGGCCTGCAGAACTATGGGGCCTGCCACTCAGCTGACAGGGCTCTTTGCTTGTTCATGGTGCTCTTTCCCGAAGGGGCCCCACCAAGGGCACCATTCACAACCATGGTCCATAAATGAGCGAGTTGAACACCACATTAAGCACTGCATTTTCAAAAAAAGAGCACGGACTTTGGAGCACAGCCAAAATGCCAGGAACAAAAGGTATGTGGTAGAAAAAAAAATATTTTAAATTTTAATATTTCAAATTAACATTTCTTCTAATTATTTTTTTTATTTATTTACAAAGCTAAATATTAGATAATTAATTTGGAAACACAGTTAAAGTTGAATCAAAGTTCATTTGTTTGCTGACAGATAGACATAACCTAATAAGTCTCAATGTTTCCACCATTTTCAGGCAATAAATCGGACAAGAAGTCAGCTACCAAGGTAGGAAAATGGTTCCATTACTACTCCAAAAGCATCATCATTTGGTTTCTCTCAATCTGTAAATTCTAGGTTTTGTTGTTTTTGTTTATTTATGCTTGTTTTAATTTCACAGCAACCTCAGAGTCCTAAGGAGCAGCCGAAGAAAGGTGATCAGAAAGGAGATGATAACAAGAAGCAAGGAGGTAAGCATTTATATGAACATTTTCTTGACCTTTAGTGAGAGGAATGTCTTTTTCACCAGCCAAATCACTCTGTGTCCAGACTGCATGATTTTTGTGTACAAGGAACATCTTCAGCTTTGCGTAGAATTGATATTCTTGTCACTATGAGTAGAAATCAGGCGCTGTGATTGCTGTGTCCCCAGTGAAGGTATCTGTCTGTGTTCTGTCCCCTCGCAGGACAGCCGAAGGGAGAGAAGCAATAACTTCCAGGCATTTGTGAAGATGGCTTTGGAGACACTGCTGGGGTCCTGTCGTCGTAAGCATGGGGGTCCTCGGGGCAGGCAGGGCTGAGTTCACCTCTCCTGCCCTCCCCACCTTCCCCTGGGCCTGCCGATAGGGCTGCTGTGTGGCCTTCCAATAGCATCTGCTCACCTCTCACAGAGGCAGAAAGTGAACCTGCTCTCTATCCATCACCATCTTTTGTCCAGCCTCTGTTCCTTTCACCCCTTTTCTGTCCCCTTCCCCACACTGCTTGGGCTTGGATACCAGGTCAAACCAGGTTGATGCTTTGAGCAAAAAAACTGAAGACCGTTACCCTTTTACAGTCCTTCCCTAACTCAACCCTTAAACCCCATAACATGATTGACTGTCTAACAGTCCATTCATTCTTCTTGTAAATAAATCAAATAAACGATTATTTCTTACAGCAGTCCAGTATGTATCTGACTTGTTTTTTTACACCTTATATCTTAATGTTTCACACCTTGTAAGACAGAGTCTACTTGGATTATTATATCACTTTAAATCAAACAAAGACCGCAATCCAGGTTTCATGTAAAAGTTTTATAAAAGATCACAGGTGTTTCAGTGGCTTCACATTTACAGGGAGAAAGAATTCTAAAAGTAAAAATCTGTTACATTTTTCAAATACTGGGGGGCTTTTAGGGTATTAGGTCTGCTGAGACTGAACACTTATTCATCAAACATGAAGGATCATTCATGCTCAATAATCTAAAGCACTACATCTTTTGGATTGTAACCAAGAGGCAAATTCTTGATACGTCTACAATGTTCTAGATGTAACAGAAACAGAAACTGAACACAATCTGATACACAGAAACTCACATTGATTGTTTCATCATGAATTACTAAAGCATATTATTAGAAGCAGCAGTGTAATACCAGATTAATAATCAATACAATCCTGAATCCTTAAGGATAAATATTCAATATCATATAAGTGGCATCTTGAATGTGCAATCTAATTGGAAGTTCAGTTTTCATATGATATATGAAATATGATTATAAACTTATATTTTTAATAATGAAGTGTGTGTGAGTGTTTCGAATGTTCACAAATACGAATCAGTCCATCTCTAAACAAAAGGGAAAAGTATCACATTAAGGGAAAAGGATCAAAATAACACAAAGCAAAATACAAACACCATTATATCGTTAAAATGAATTCATGTCTAAAATTCACAAATAGGGAAGATTATCATGGATAACAATAACATCGCTGCCTTAAATCCATAAGTACCCAAAAGTACTCTTCGTTTCCTTACACATGCTCAAGAGATAAGGTGTGTTAGACCTAAAGACACGGAGGAAAACCACACCTGAAGGGCATCTTCCACAGTCGATTCTGAAACCTAGATTACATGTCCACAGAAAGGACTGGCTGGTCACCGCCATGCTGATAGGTATTGATTGCGACTCGCAGCGAGACATCTGTAGCTGCTGTCACACCGTGAGGGGTTGACAACTGCAGCTCAGATAAAAGGATGTGATACGGAGAAAAGGAGAGAGGAGCGGGCCGTCACTTCAAGTGTATCGGAAATAGTCCCCAGCAGGTAATAGTAACAATAATAATAATAATAATGATGATAATAAGTACCCAGTCAAGAAGCGGCAACCTGAGCACTGCATGTTGGTTTACTTCACTGTATATAGGTTGATTCTGCTCTCTTCAGTCCATTGCATGATAAGGTCACAGTGCGGGAGTGAAGAACCAATCTTACATCTCTCATTATTGCTTCCTTCACTCTTTGTCTTTCTCTCTGTCTCTTATCATTAGAGAATGATGCGGTACAATACCCAGCATCCAAACGTGAGCCAGTGGCTTGTCCAGCTCAGCTCTGACCACTTCTGAATGGTATGATGGGTCACATCGTCCTGTAGAAGGAGAAACGCACTCTGTAAGTTCGGCAAGTCAAGCTCAATGACAGTACATTTCTCTCCTGTGGGCTGGCTAAGGTTACATTCTGAAACAGCATTTCCCTTGTTAGCATGTCACACACTTAAAGACATGTTGTGGCCTCACCTCATCCTCATCCATGTAGTCCACGCTGGAGTTGAACACAGAGCCCAGGTAAGTCAGGTGGAGGATTGCCAAAGCGCTGAATGCTGTATTAATCATATACACCCATAGCGCCTGCAGAGGGAGGGAAAAGGAAGTTATGTGGGAACAAAAAGTTCTTAAATTGAATTTTGTGAGAACGTCACATCATTTGAGAACTTCATCAATCAGAACTTCAGTTTCATGCATATCCTGGAATTTCATCTAAATATATCACTGTCTAATGAACTGTGATAACGAACACAGAACAGTACAGTGCCTGTGGGCTGCTTTCTATTGGCTGGATTCATTATTCCCCCTCCTTGCTGCTCTTGATGTGTAACCAATGTAACGTCAGGGATTTTGCTGGGTATCATGCCAGAGACACAATGCAGATCATTGGAGCGACTGTTTTTTAACTGGAGTAGTTGTGTGTGCAGTTGTTTAGCATTAAAAGCAGGCGATCCAAATAATTTCACAACAATATATTGAGCAAATCTTACTTACAGTAGCTTTATTAATATATATATTTAGAAATATTGTGCATATTGTTTTCTTCATGTGATAGTCACTTTTACCAGTGACTAGTCCATGGTCCAGGTGAAATTGGACTGTATGGTTACTCTGGTAATAGTCAGACAAACTGCATTGAAAAACTGCTAATGCAAAATGAATGGCAATAAAGAATCTTATGTCAAAAAAAGGAAAAAGAAGAGACTAGTGCACATTACCTTTTTGTTCTGGTGAGTGCAGTTTGGCTGACATTTCTTTGACAGTATACATGCATTCAAAATGGCTGCAAGCCTCTTCCGCAACACTGAAAGCCAGAACAACACCACAGCATTAAAATGAAGCCAGAGGAAGAGTTCCTTTATAACCATGAGAGGTAAATTAAAGCACTGCAGTGAACAGAATCGGAGAACAGAAACAGAGTGCAATTAACCATTACTGCAAAGCTAAGCACCTTCTCCAAATGGACAGGTTCTCATTTAGAAAAGAGGCGACATTAGGCAGACTCTTACCGTGCTCAATGTACGTGATGAACCCAAGAGATATTAGTACTGCACCCAGATGGAAACTCAAGCCCTACCAACCACAACAGTTACAGACAAAGAAATTCCACTCATTGACACAGATGTACACAGGAATACAGAGGAGCTGTGATGATTTCTTGTGTAAGACTTGGTACTCACATGCAGGAGGGCGCTGGCTGTATATGTCACGAGGATGGCAGAAAACGTTCCAAATTTCAGAGCACTCTTAAAAACATCTGCAAAATGAGGGGATCAGCTTGCTTGAGAGTGTCTGTTTAAATGAGCCATTATCATCTCATTCATAAAGGGAGAGAAAAGCAAAAACAGCTGCTGCCATGGAGCATCAACATTAAAACTCACAGGTGTGGAGAAAGCGAGACATAGGCAGATTCCACGATGTTACTACCTCCACCATCGACCTGGGAAGCTCTACGTTCAGTGGTTTGGCTACGGTCATATCCCTAGAAAACAAAAGACGGAAGAAGTTAAAGGGGCCTGTTTAGCAGGGCTTTCATAATGAGAAACAGAATTGTTGTTAACGCTGACCATTTGAGGTTTTCTTTCTCCTCGGTGAAGCCTGCCCCAGCCAGAGTAGTAGTAGTCTCACTCAAGTAACCAACAAAGTAATTGCTGAAGTGGAAAGAGACGGCATTCTCATACGCCAGCAGCCACCTAAGATACACAAACAGCAGTTACATTCCCTATCTCAGGTCAAATACATCCTAATGAATTTCAGTTATACAACGCTATAATTCGGACTAGAGCCATACCTTGCCACAGAACCTCTGAGAAGCAAGTGGAGAGAAGAGAGAGGTTGGAAGAGTCAATTCCAATGATTACAATGAATTCATACGAATGCTTTTTGACTTGTGACAATCTGTATCTCACCACGGTTTTCAAGTTGTGGTAAATGAGAGGGAGAGACTGGTGTCCAGGTACAGACGTGAGGGGGTATAATGCGGACACTGGCGTGCAGGTGAGGGTGTGTCACGGCTGGTAAACAGGAAATGAGCATGCACTGAATAGGGCAAAATATGTGGAGGACATGCCGACTGTAAGGAGCATACAAAAGGTTGGGTATGTTCAGAGTCATTGTGATGGATAATGAATTACCTGATCTTTCTCCTCTTTTTGCTGTGGAAAACGAACGTAATAGGTAGAAGAAAACAGACAAGTAATGAGCAATCAAAGCCGAATGACAACCAAGACATTTGAGTATCTAAGCAGTTTATATCTCTATGATCCACTTACCTTCGTAGAAGCTTGTCTCCATAAACAGGTATGAAATAAGGAAAGAGGTAGGGTGCCACACAGTTGGAAATAACGAGGCAGATCTGGCTCTTCACCCAGCTAACGGACACTTTTAAAAGCCATGAAAAGCTCTGATGAGGAGGAAGAAGCAAATGTTTTAAACGATTAGCAACTAGTGCCAAGATTTAATAATATTTCCCCCCCATCTCTCCCCATACTTAAATATATCAAGCTTACCAGCTTACGCCCTTGTAGAGCTTCTTTGTAGCTGTTGAAACTCATCCAGGGACCAAAGATGACTGTGCCCACAAAGTAAATATAGCCCATAAACTCAATGGGCGAGGGCACACTGGTCACAACACCTCTGTCCAAATCGAAGGCCAGAGAGATCGCTTTCATGGCAACCACCATCTGTGAACCTGGACAACAGCAGCAGTGCGATTAGTCACTGGATTCCAAGATGAAATCATTATTATTGCCGGATATCAGGAGATACCATGCTTGTTACTTTATCTACTCAATGTGTGTCAACTGGTTGGCTGGAGGGAACTGGGCCTACCTCTCATTTTGTGCCAGGTGGTAGTGTCCATCATGTGCAGCTCTCTAATAAAATTATATAAGAGGAATCATCTCAGTTTCGGTGCAGTTCTCACCACAAGAAAAACTTTTCAAAAGCCACTGCAGCACTGACTTTTAACTGTGTTTCATCAAAAGCCCTCACTTCAAATAGATACTTGATGTCTGCAGGGCTGCCTGGTATCAGATGAGGACTCTCTTACCCCAGCAGCAGGTAAATGAGGACAGTGATGGAGAGGAAGGTGCCTCGGATGCTAGAGTGACGGCACAGAAAGAGGATGAGGTAGCAGAGAAGGCTGAGAAGGACCACCCAGATCATATGGAGCTCAAAGAACAGGTAGAGTGTGTAGAAACCTCCTGCCACAGTGCTCAGGTGTTTCACAAAAGACGGGAGGCCTGGCAAAACAACAAAAAAATAAAGGATAGAAATAGTGGCGATTGTGATGAGGCAGGCTGTACTGAGGGTGAACAAGGATACACTGGCTGTGAACAACTTAAGCGGACTCTCACCCAACATCCAGAGGAGCCGACACAGCAGGCAGATGACCAGCAGCTGCCATACCTGCTCTAGGCCCTGCTGGGCTGTTGGCAGCAGGCAGCCATGGGCAAGCTCCTGGAAAAATTCCTGTCGGCTGAAGGCTCCCATCACTATACTTAAAAAGCAGAAGAGACAAATGTTGCATGGCCAAAGCATTAAAAGGACATCTGTATCCCCAGTGTCATGCAAATAGATCTAGCACATGCATACTGACGCTCACTCACTGACAAAAACTTCAAATCCCAGCATACATAGCAACTCACTACATATCTGTTCAATCCATGCAATAGCTGTCAGGATTCATTGATGGTTTTTATTTGTATTTTTGTTTCATAGCAAATGCATCAAACGTATAGATCCATGAGACTGATGAATTGAAACCTCGGAGATGGATGAGTTGCAGACGCTGTGTTGATAAGTTGCACGCTTATTTGCTGGGCAGTATGGTGAATATTAGGCACATATGCTATACTGCAAGGCATGCTGTCTCCGCAATGCAGTCGGCCCAGGGATGAGTCGACTCATATCGTCCTACAACCGCTGCACATACGCGCAGCGCTGTGCCGCTTAACTTGCCAAAAAGCGCTTCAAAATTAGTGAGTAAACTGTTGTTTATCGCTGGAATTGGTTGCTTACTTAGCTTAACCTAGCTAGTTTACCATCTTGCCACCAACATATTTGGGGCTAACGAGCTACCTCCCACGTTAGAAACAGCTAACTTATCACCTCAGGCATTTCACGTTTATCTTTCCAGGGGAAACGCTTACCCTCTCCAAACAACGGCTGGGTGTTCCGCCACGTACTGCTAGCCAGCCGGTTTTCCGTCCCTGACAGTGAGTTGGACGCCTCTGTGTTTTATGCACACTCGGTCCAGATGATGCTTATCTGGATGATTCCCATTGTCACTGCATCAGCACCACTTGACTCGGTCACTGATGCAGCCATGCGAAGAAATATCAACCAATCCGCTGCTGGGGTCCAGGGACGTCAGCCAATCATTGCTGTTTGCGTCAAGTGACAACCGACGCGGTCAATCGCAAACGGTACCCACCATTGCCGGTGCCTTTGGACCAATAGGATGTGTACAGCGAATACGGACAAAACAGACGTGAGAAGTCAGATCTCTCAGGGACTTGTTCATGATAGTACTCATGCAAGGGGCTGCGCAGCTGTAGCTATGAACAGAAAAACCATTGAATCGAAAAAAATGATTAATTTACTGTGAAATAATAATCAAAACTGACCTGTACAACGGAGTAAACCATACAATCCCCAGACGTCTGTCTAACTTTGCTGTTGAGAGCCTCACTTTATTTTTTCAGTTAAAAACCCTGCAGACGTTTAGCTCAAAATAACCCTCAGGTCCACAACCAAATGCAGTGTCATGTAGAATAGTAGCTTTGAACACCAAGGCTACAGTCCATGGGCTGCCCTCCGGGTCACTGGAGCACTCCTGACTGGATTCAGCCTCTAATCCTGCAACTGAGCCTCATGGCCATATACAAAAGAGCTTCCCAGCAAAACTACTGTTAGACGTTCACTGCACAAATTGCCAAACAGTTCACAACAATTGCGAAAACAGCTGCTGAGCAATTGAACAGTTGCAGCAAAACGGAAACACCATATGAAAAGGACTTTAACTTTGAAGTAGCCAAATCACAATCATAAAGGCTATACAGGTGAGTCATTAAGTTGAATGCCTATAAGCAGTATGCTATGCTTTTAAAAAGTCTGACAATTATCACTTTGATGAGTTTTCAGCTTCATAAAGCTGGTATTTATGGCAGGACTGCCATTCAGAAACTGCATGCATCCAAGGCCAACATAAGACATAACCTAGGTCTGATGATTGCTCTGCATGGTTGTATAATGGCCATAGAACCATGGCCACCAACCAAGCGAGACCATTATGCAGGATGAGGTACACCCTGGGGCGCCAACACTGTTTCCTGATGATGATAATGCCCCCATACACACTGCTAAACAAATTCCAGAGTGACTTCATGAACACCAGGATGAAGTGAAACACCCTCCACTGAATCTTTATGTAAAGCCATGAGTTCCAGTTTAACTACATTTTTTGGAATTCAAGTGGTGGTTTAACGAAGACCAAACCTTAGTAGTTCTTTCAGTAGTCACATACTTTTTGTTATACAGTTGAATACAGACATTTCATTTTGAAGATTTCACACTCAGAGCACCCCTGGAGCTGGTAGGAAAATCAGTGTCTTGCTCAAGGACTCTTTAGCAGGGTGGATTTAGTTTACACGTCAACTCAAACATGAACATGAATCTCAAATAACTCTGATATTGGTGTACACGTGGGGGAAGAAAACTGGACATTCCATACAAATGTATTCATACAATATAAAACAAATATTTTCCCTATGGCTAGAGTAGTTGAGGTAGTTGGGAAACCTAAATCCAATAACGATTATTTTAACAGAGATATTATACTGTATAATACTATCCCGTCTGTAGCCCTGTGCATTTGTTCACAGTACAGAATACAGCCTGACACACAATTTCACAATCCAGGAAGGTTACATTAAAGATCCCACCTATTAAACAGTATCATTTACTTACCAACAACGGTGAAACAAAGTGTGAGCAACCACTGAAAAAAAATCTAGTTGAGTGCTTTATAAAATGACCCTATTGACTGAGGAAAAAGGGTAGTATTACCCATTCAGTCCCTTATTTCTGATAAAGTGAGTTGCAAATAAATCAAATGTTCTGAAACAGGATAGTCCTAATTGCTAAAGAAAAAGAGGTATTAACGAGAAGTGTGCAGCTATAGTTACAGGAGACCTGTATTACAGGAGGAGTAAACAAAATGTTACCGCTTCATATCATAAGGCAAAAGCGTGTCATACTTAAAAGGATTCTGCCAATCCAAATAGGCCCAATCTGCTCATGGTGTAGTTCTATTGACATTTACCAAACACACTGACCTGCAAGAGAGAACAGCCTTACAGCTTTGTGATATAAAGCAAGAGTCTTTGACACAGTGGCACAATTGAAATTATACTTTCCCCAATTGTTAAGATCACAACACAACCTCTATGTCATAAGCAACTCTTCGCAGTTGATGTCGCCCATGACCCTGCTCATCTTGAGAATCAAAGGATAGATCACATTGTTTCTCATTCATATTATCCTTCTTCTTTTTCCCCTTCTTCTTGTCTTCACTTGTTTTAATAAATAAATATTCCCAATTCCTTTTAACCTCAAGTAATGCTGATGTGAGAAT
>OOFE01011210.1:0-10569 GCA_900323365.1 Monocentris japonica
CCAACTCCCACACCCCCCTCTGTTTTTCCTAGGTAAAGGGGTGCAGATGCAGAGGGATGTCCAGTGCTGTATGTTGTACTCGCAGGGCAAGGTACGCACCAAAGATGTGCTGCGGTTCGAGGTGCAGACGGAGGGGCCCGACTGCAGAATACAAGCCATCATGCAAGTATTTCAACTATCCACTGCCAGAGCTAAAGAGCACAGCAGTCTGCAGACATGGAAAATATGCCTCTCGTTAGAGGAGGGCAGAGCTGGGCTGAGAGGCATTGTCATCTATCCAGGTCATGTTGTTATGGCAGGGCTCTGAGCTGTAATTGCCTGGGAAGTGAGGAAGGAAATATGTGGGAATAACAAGCCATCAGAAAATACCTTCCAAGCCAGCTGAACTCTGCTGCAGTCAGTCAGTAAGTCAGTCCCTCAGTCAGACAGAACAGCAGGGTTTAGTTAAGTCAGCCATGTTGCATTGCAATATGGATGTTTTTCAGTGGGTCAGAGAAAGAGAAATCTGATGTTAATGGGGAACAAGGAACTTGCTTTCATGTGGCCCAGTTATTAAGAAATGGAATGGTTACAGATACAGATTTTCCTTTGGTCTTCTATACTAGTGGTTCCCAAACTATATTCCTCAAGGCCAACTCAACAATTGTTGCCTGTTTTATCTTAGTCTCTCTTTAATATGATTCCTTCCTGATTGAGAAACATATAGATCCAAATTTGGGTTTTCTTTCCTTTTCCCTTTGTTTTGTTGTTGTACCTTGTCCTACCATCCTGTGCTGAGTATGATGTATTGTGTTCTGTTTTTGATTTATAGTCTTTACACTAAGAAGGCGGTGAAATGTGCAGACCCCAGTGACCGGAAGGTGAAGAGGTTACTGAGGAAGCTCCTGCAGAGACAGAGAACCAAGGCCCACAGAACCATGTGGCTCCTTCCTCATGACAACCTGCCCGCCATGTCAGAGGTCAGGCATGGACACTATCTTTGCAATTACATAACCGTCATGACCTTGAGCAAGGAACTCAAGCCAAATCAAATCAAGTCAAATTCATATATTAAGAAAACTATGTCATCTTTTTTGTCCTATGTATTTGTATCTGTTTGGATTACACAGTAGTGAGTGCTTATTTGACTGAGAGGCAGTGAGATTGAAAGGGAAGTTTTCATGACACAGTTACAGCTTACATGAGACATTTATAGATTTCTTTCTGGGTTCATCAGGACAAGAAAGATAACTGGGCAGCTCTCCATGTGGAGTGATGGAGCATCGTGAAAGAGGAAGGAATGCTCATAGTCATAGGTAAAGTTCTTGTACCATTTGACTGTGTTGATACTCATTAAGTTTTGTAGCTCATGGTGTAGGACAACATTTGTGTATGTGCCTCTGGGCACATGAGCTTGTGAGTGTAATGTCTCATTCACTTACCTGTAATGACCCTGCATTTTACATTCTTCCCACTCTTTTACAGGCCAAGTAAACTTTCAGCGGCTTGTCATCTTAACCCGGCGGAGCTTGCTGACTTTCCAGTTGTCTTGTGTCTCTCTGTCTACCCTGCCTGTCTCAGACCTGGGCAGCAATACATATTTAAATGGCTTCAGATATTTAAACTTGAAGCATGCTTGAAATATCTTCAAACACATGGCTGGAACAGCCTCAACAGAGGAGTATTACTTGTAAGATAAGGTAATTTGAGTGTTCCCAATAAGATTTTTTTCAACAATTTGAAATGGCTCTAACTACTATGTGCCCCGGTCTGCCTGGAAGTGTCTCCTCCTATATTGACTACAACTAGTGGTTGATCTGGTTGATCAAAATGGTCTTATAACTAGATTTACACAAAATCAACACAAAAGTTGTGATTGATAACATGATAAATTCATGTGAAAATGAGCAGTTTTCAGTGATATTAATATTAATATTGTATATCAGCAAGATATTTGCTTATTTGTGACTTGTATACCTTCAGTAATGTGTCAGGACACCGTACACAGTACAGTAGTGTTGGTTTTGTCACAGTGCACTGAGTGTACAAAGTATTGGGAACACCTTTCTAATATTGATTTGCTCCTCTTTTGCACAATCCATGTTTCAGTTGTTTCGTGGTTTAAAAGTCCTTCTTTAACCTGTGTCCTCCCCTTCATCTATATCTCTCCCTCATGAGTTATTGTGTTTAACAGGTGAAATCAGTACGTGATCTTACAGTAGAGTTCGCCTGGATCCACCTAGTCAGTCAAGTATTTCTGATATTTTGTACACTCTACTGTATATGGACCGTTTGTATACTGAATCTCAGTATGAAACCCAAGTCAATCTTTGTAAATGAGGCCCTCAGGCATCTATGAGAGATTTTAATATCTATTAGAAGATGAATTTTGTCTTTTACACTGACAGTCTGTCACTAAACTATGCCAAAGTATTCATGATGAAATTCACCACCTTTCAAGGCTGTTAAAACTTAGAGGGCTCACTTGTGTCCAAAACACCAACGTATTGTAGAATAATGCACTGTATGTTACAAACTCAGTATCGCAAGTGAACTCTTTTATAAATGAATCTGAAATAACAACTGGTTCATTTTCTGTTTTTCACTGAAGGATGGTTGTAAGATGTAGGATCTGAGTGTGCCTGTGTGTGTATTTGTTCCATAAATGAATGTGCATTTACATGTACACACAATGAACAGTGAATTCTCAGATTGTTTAGCCCACAATATACTACTTTCTTTGCAGCTATTATCCAGGACTACATCATCATACAGTCACAGGTTAGTGCAGGGGTCCCTTAAACTTTTCAGAGACCCAAAGTGAGTAACTATAATATTAAGCTAAGCAGATGAAAACACACTAACAGTACTTTAGTCCTGTGGGAGTGCACTAGAAACATCTCAGTTTGGATCCTGACCTAGAGAGTAAGAAATGCTGGTCTGGAATAAAGCATAATGTATTGTTGTGGCACACAAAGCTTATTGACTGAAATTGAAACATTTTATGAAGCACTTTGAACAGTTTGGTACCCCACTTGACTGCAATTTGCAAAGCTATGCAGACAGGAAACTGGCATCATTTTCTGGGTATTTTGAGTTCATCATGAGTGGGACCTGGCTCAAATAGTATTTAGTATTTGGTAGGTGTTGTCTAAACAAGACTGTATTGAAAGTATTGAAGTATTGAAAGTATTGAAAATGAATTTAGTACTCTTTACTGTGATTCTATCTGAATTGATCCTAATGTAGAAAACCTCAATCAACTGCTATTACAAGCAAGTACAAACAATAATTGACCCAGGTCTGTTCTTATGGAGTTTTACTCGTGGGCCACTAACAGGTTTTTAGTACTTTTTAGTATTAACAAACTATGAACAGGAGAACATCCTCCACCAGGGGTAGCCCTTGTCTCCAAGATAGTTTCTCTCTACTTTAAACACACAATTAAGAGGATTACAAAAAACTATTCACTCAAAGTTTATCAATTCCTGAGACATTTATTTGCCAAATTTTCCATAAGCTGGCCATCAAAATATTAACACTTTATTGTAATAACATCAAGCATCAAAACTAAAAACAAACCTCTTAACTAGCGTGAAAGTGGCAAAGTCAAAGAATAAGCTTTCCATCAGAATGTGAATACCTTTTCACTTTTATGTGCACTCTATTGTCTTTTAACACCAAAAAGCATAGCGTCGCTACTGTACATTCAGTTCCTTCAAGCATTCTCAAACTTTTTTCACAGTACCTATTCACAGAACAAGAAAATAAATCAACATGATTAGCTTGCAATTTGTTGCTCTAGTCAAAACATGTCAACCCGAAATAAAACATTTAGTTGACTGTGTGGCTTAAAATACAGAAAACAGAGAGAGAGCTGCAGAGTAACCTAAAAAACATTATCCATGTGCAATGTAAGCTGAAGCAGTCCTTAAAATGGAAAAATATGAACTAGAAATAAAAAAAAATCAATTATAAATAAAAAGAAACAAAAGTTGATCATTCTGTTGATCATCTGTTAAGATAATCAATAATAAATGGTTGGAGAATTTTTTTTTTTTAAAAATCCAGTGCAGCTATTGCTCTCCTCTCATGAAATTACTGTACAGTAGTTCAGTCTTGTGCCCACTGTTAAAAAGCAATAGCACCGAAGAAATACAAGAGATACACAAAAATACAATATTCATAAGAAAGCACTGATTGAAAAACATTCTACCAAATAACTAGAAATATATCAACCTCATAATAATAAACAGCACCCCCTCCCTGCCCCCCACCAGTGTAGAACAGTCAGGTACATTCAAAGTAATACAACGACAAAGTGCAAGCAAACATAAATAATATGAATTAAGATTTCAAACTGAAATACTGGATCCGAAACACGATTTAGAGATTGAAATATTTACTCTCTGCTGATATGCTCCATTTTATATTTTTGTTTTGCTTTGTGGAAGATCCACATAAGAATCACATTAGAGGTAGTCAAAATGTCAAAATGAGAATAGTAAAAATAAGTAATAGAGATAAGATTGTATTAAGTGTTAAGCCATGCAACAGAATCTGCCAAATTATGTGGATGTATTTACCCATTCACAGATTTAGGAAGGTCATCAGCTGGTTTTACCTAAATGCTGTGTATTCTATCAGTGGTGCTAGAAAGAGTTTTTAAACTACTCTTTTAGAAAACTCTTTCAAAACTCTTACAAAGGACTTTTAAAATTATTTTCGATATGATATGTTGAGCTTGCCTGGCATTTAATAAAACCATCACCAAAAACAAACTGCCCCCAGGCAGACACACTCAGTCATCTTGTATGGATTTCTAATTGTCCCTAACCTGTGAATGACAAATACTATTCCCTCCTTTCAAGCAGGCCTCGCCTTTGCCTCGTTTCCCAGAGAACTCATAGTAATTCGTTGTTACATTCTACAATTTTCTCCCACAGCTCTAAGAGAAGGAAACGTTTCAAAAATTCAATTGTAGTTCAAGGAGGGATGTGAGTTTAGGTCTGCAAGGGGAAAAACAACAAACTTCTTTTTGTTGTAACACTCTGGGAACCTCAGGCAGTGGCTGAGTTTACCAAAAACTATTTTAACTCTAAGATGAAGAAAAATGATCTTCATGCTAAAATGCTTTTGGTAAGCAAATGCCTTTTGGGTGTGGCTCTCGTCCTCACATAGTGGTCTCACTGTTGCGATGTTTGAGCGAGTCGTTTTCCTGGCAGATGAGCTGGTAGGGTTTCTCATTCTCCTCGATGACAGAGTTGCCCAGCTCAGCATCCTGGCTTTGCAGCTCTCCGCGGGAAAGGTGCTCCACGATGCCAGCACCAAGCGAGTCACCCAGCACGTTGGTGGTGGTACGCAAGCGGTCCCTTGGGTGATGAGAGAGAGTGAGACAGAGTGAGACACAGAGAGAGAGAGAGAAATATCATTCTATATCTGTCATCACATCTCAACATTTCAAATGTGCCGTATAACACAGGGTTTCCAATAATCTAGCAATCTGCATTATGCATCAATAACCTTTGCAGTGGTGGGACCTCTGGGCTCTCTGAAGCTTTCCTATGACATTTAGGCTGGCAGACTCACAGAACAGCACACAGACCAATCCCCATCAAGCTGACATTTAGAGGGAACTCACAAGAACCAATCCACAGCGATGATCAGTGTTATGTCGTCTGTGGGCAGTCCCACCGATGTCAATACGATCACCATGGTAACCAGCCCAGCCTGAGGGATGCCTGCTGCTCCGATGCTGGCAGCGGTTGCCGTGATACTGAGTGGGCGGTGAGAGGGATGGGGGGGGTTGAAGACATTTCATGAAGGGAAACAAAATACAGTACATGTACAGTCCTAGAGGGATCAGTTCATTTCAATGCACATCGATTGTAGAGGAAGATTTTTCTTCCACATAGGGACATCCTCTTTGTGGTGTAAACTGAAACTAAAGCTAAAGCTAAAAGTGTTAAGAGGTACCTGATGGTGAGAATCTGGCCAAAGTTGAGGTCCATGTTATTGACTTGAGCAATAAAGATGGCTGCCACAGCCTCATAGAGGGCAGTGCCATCCATGTTGATGGTGGCGCCCACAGGGAGGACGAAGCGTGTCACACGCTTGTCCACGCGATTGTTCTCTTCCAGACAGCGAAAGGTGATGGGCAGAGTGGCAGAGCTGGAATACACAGGGAGACAGTGAGATACAGGATCAGTCATATATCATACCAAATGTAATACATGATTTAGGGGAGTGGTTCGCAATTGCCCAAGTATTGAGAACAAAATTGTACCTTGAATATGAAGAGGCAACCCAATACTTAGCACAAGGTTCCCCTATCGATGATTGATTGTTTTTGTTGCTGTCTCTTGGGATTAATAATATATGTCTCATATCATCTCATTGGATCATCTCCTTTGTCTGTAACCCTGCCACTAATTCAGAGAATAATGTGTGAATTACTAACTCATAGTACACACAATGCAAAACTCACTGTCAATAAAATGCTGTTATAGGTGATTAGATGGGTCTGTTGGAACAGAATATGAATCTTTTTATATATGAATCTGTAACTCTACCCCTAACCTATCTCCATTCCTATCTCTCTCTAAGTTGCACCATTTGATACAATAAGAGCAGTGTTAGGCTAGAGGTCAGAGATGCTCTCTCCTCCCTCAGCAACTACTGTTGAAGACACACATAGGACATGATCAAAATAGGAGGCAAACAGTAAGGGCCAAACCAGTGGCCATAATAGCAGTGTCCTGGATAGCAGTGCCTGAGTGGGACAGGGAGTATGACTCACCTAGAGGAGGTGCCCAGGGCAGTGATGAGTGCCTGGAGCAGGCCACCGATGAAACTGTAGGGGTTCTTCCTGGTCACCAGGAAGTAGAGCAGCGGCAGGACAAAGAGGCCGTGGATCAGGAGGCCCACAATGACCGACACGGTGTACATCCCCAGCTGGCCGCCCACCTCTGCCAGGTCCTTCATCTCCACAATCTTCCCTGCGATCAGGAAAAGGATGCCCACCGGCGCGTACCTGAGAGGAGATGGGAGGGGGATGATGGAAAAGAAGGGACAGGGAGGCAATAGGAGGGACAGAGGGTTATGGAGGCAGATGATAGACACAGACATGTTCAGCGTCTAAAGTTTTCTGATACCGCCTTAAGCCTTCAGATAAAGAACCATACCAGTACTTTATGAATTTCTCTGAATTTCTGTCAGAATCATTTGGGGTATAATTGTTATACATCACCTGAAAGTAATCAACATCTGCTTGCTTAGGTACAAAAATCTAAACATAAAACGGATTGGCTCTTCATCTGAAGGCATTTGACATTCAAATTCCAGAGCAGTGCTGTTAACCTTTTAATAATAAGTCAGACTCAGAGAGTTGGAGGTGTGTCTATACTGACCAGATGATGATGGCCACCAGCCTCATGATTGCTTCGTTGAGGCAGTCAAAGAAGTCCCTGAGAGCCTGGCCCTGCTGCTTCATGTTGCCGATGACCAGTCCGAAGCACATGGAGAAGACCACGAGACCCAGAGCATTCACCCCATTGGAGGAACTTGACACAGGGACAGTCTCCTCTACAGTCTCCTGTGGTAGAGATTGTTTAAGGAGGCCGTGTTGCTTGATATAAAAAGTGAGACATTTAAAGAGGAAAAGATAACCACATACTGGATTAGGCATGCATATCTTAGAGAATAGATTGTTTAGCAAATCCACTAGTAAGTTGATGTTTTATTTGTGTGTGTGTGTGTGTGTACATATGCCAGACCGTGACCATTTTAGGCTGAAATACTGCTCATTGGTCATCTTTTTTATTTCAACAACAGTTAAGGTGGACATGCACTACAGGATTGTAATCAGATTTTGTCCTAGATAGACCTATGTGATAGTTTTCCTCACAGCAGATGTCTGCCATTACCACCCACCTGTATGATGTGCAGCACCCTGCTGAGGTTCATGCCAAGGTTAGACTCTGTGATGTTGAGAGAGTCGGTGAGGTTCAGGGCCACCGTCACGTTCCTGGTGTGCACAACCTTCTTGTACACTGTTTTATACTGCCAGACACAGCAAGAAAATCAATCCAAAATATGCATTAACACTGTCACTGTTTGGGCCTTAAAGTCCATACATGTCTGCAAGTCAAATATGGGGAATAAAATGTGATTTCATACAATGTGTGCTTTATTTCTTGGATGTATTCTCCCCGTGGCTGGTTGGGTCAGGGTAGGGGATAGAGGGGGCAGGTTGTATTAGGAAATGGAATTAATGTGTTTTCTGTTTCTAAAGAATGAAAATAAAACATTTAAAATTAAATAAAACAAAATGAAATGTAAACAATATGAGTGAGCTCACCTGCTTGAAGCAAGACTCCACCAGATTAGGAGGAAACATGTTCCTGAGATAAAATAAGAAATGATCACACTGACATGTTCGTGTTTCTATACAAGTCCAAATGAATCGCAGTCGGTTCTAAGTTGTAGGTCATACAGGAATATAATCATGTATCATGTATCAATATCATCAATCAGATCTGTATGATTCTCAGGAAAGCCAGTCACAGAAAAGCTTTAAACTTTCTGGATTCATCGTATTCCCTGTATGGCAACACCTACACATCCAGTACTCCAAGCAGCTCAAAGCCAACGCTAAGAAGTCTTTGCAAATACTATTAAACCCAGGTCTACTCAGGGATGCACTATAATGATATCTGTCTAACGGGGTACCAGGGCTGTTACCTGATGAGGTCCAGAAAAGCATCAACAGCTTGGACTGGTTCTATGCTTCCACTGGTCGCCACAGGACTGTCCCTGTTACCCTTCCCTGGCCGGATGATCATTACCATGACGATGCCAATGAACACAGCAATCAGGGTTGTCACCATGTAGTACACCACTGCGCGCACACCCATCTTACCTGACGCCTTGCTGTCCAGGGAGGAGATACCTGGGATAACAGAGAGTATTCAATTTGTTTAACTTCATATTCTGTTATAAATGTATTTAATGTCTAAAATCCCTGACATAATAGATGAGTCCTATATTAAGCACCTTGATTTGCCCAGTAAAACTACAGAAGGTGAGCCTGCTAGACAACCAGTCACGAGGTTAAAGCTACACTAAGATTTTTATGTAAAAATACACTTGTCTTATCAGCTTAAATCACAAAGTGGGGCTGCAATAGAGAAAAACGTCCCATCCCCACTAATTGAGACCCCGTAGATCTGTCCTATAATTCCGGTGTCAGGTATGGATACTTCTCCACCCACAGGAAAAATCTAAACTTTTTTAAGAGTGAAATATAAACTTTCTCCTCAACAGAAGTGAGCGCTCTGTCCAGAGAAAGCTGGACTCACCAACATTCCATCTTTTTCCTCTCTTGTCTCTTTGGTATCCTTTGGTACAAAGCATCACAGACCAGGTTGGTAAACATGATGGTGCTGTGTGCAGTTTACTGATGTCTCATCAGACATGACTTCTGGGTATTGAAGTTCAATTTTTTCAAACATGTTATCTGTATCTATGCCATTTGGAGCCTCCAACTTGTGAAGTTGCCGACTGTAGCTTTAGTAATATTCATTCACCTTGGAGGTACAATGCAATGTGCAAGCTCAACTTTTTCTTCCTATTTTAGGTTCTGACCAGCATAGATTGTTGAGTATTGGGAGTATTGGGTGTTTTTGTTCTTCTATGCTCATTGAAGGCCAACCTGTGACCAGACTGGAGACAATGAGTGGTAGCACCAGCATCTGTAACATCCTCATTAGTAGCTCCCCAGGAAAGGCAAAGTACTTGATCTCCCTCAGGGACAGGTTGTGGGGGCGTAGAGCAAAGCCCAGGATTACACCTGAAAACAATCACACACACGCACACAGGCACACATGCACACACACACACATACAGTACAAGTATTGATTAAACCATGAGAAAACTCATACGGTGGATGAAGCATGCACAATCTAGCAGCTAAACACAAAACATGGAAAAGGGAAAGAGAAAACTGACACTCTCTATGAAAACACTCATTAAGTGCAGAGGAAACAGTGAAAAAAGCTAGTAACAAAACATAACCATCATCACTATCATCATCACATCATCATCCTCATCACTGCCACCACCACCATTCTCAAATAAACCAGGTTTCCCTCTCCACTGACCCAGAGCCACAGCTGCGACGGTGAACAGAACAAACAGGTTCCTCTTGAGGAAACCTTTGACGCTGTCCCTGGTGATGGAGCTCATCCTCTCCTTCACACTACTGGCTCTCCTCTCCATGGCCCTGCGTAAGCACCTCCTCAGGTCTCCTCGCTCCGGCAGTGGGGGCTTGTCCGTGTCCTCGTTCAGGAAGAGACTAGCACTGGTCGGGGGCTTCTCATTCATAATCAGCTCCAGCACCTGGTCCAGGAGGCAGGTCTCGTGGGAAACTAGGGGTGGAGGCAGGAAGGGAGGGAGAGGAAGACATAGTCAGAAACATGTCAATGGTCTCATGTAATTCACATTTCATGACTTTCTTTTCAAATGTGCTATTTCTGGATGAATCATGTGCTTGATGACATTTTTTAAATAAATGCAGTTTAGTTAATAGTC
>OOFE01011210.1:10589-33593 GCA_900323365.1 Monocentris japonica
TTAGTTAATAGGCGATGTCTTGAATGAATTTGAAGAGTATGTTCTGTGGAAGAAAACTTTAATATACTGTATGACATGAAATAGTAGTAGCTGCAGTACATACTGTATATGCCATGCTGCATTGCTTGATTCATATAGAGTTCCTCACTCTTAGAGGGGCAGAGAAATGCTTGAATGCTGTTTGAGCTGTATGCTGCAACATGATCAAATGATCACTCTGCTTAAACAATTTTCAGTGGTAATTGAGTTCTTTGACAAATTTCCATGACAGTTCTCACAACACTGGGTCTGACTGGCAGACAGCACCATCTCCCCAATACAAATGATGCGAAAGTGCCGAGTGGAGGCATTCAATGTCAATTAAAATGGACCAAACCTGTCTGGTTGGAAGGATTTAAGCAGGTGTTGATTTTGACACTGTCTTCATTAAACATCCTAGACAACATACTTATAACACAGGTAGCTTTTAATCCCTAATAGGCCTCCTTTAATCACTCTAAGTTACTGCAACTACAACTACACGATTAACACTTGCATTCTAGTTACACAGCTGAAACTGAGTTTAGATGCTTTTTACCAAACCATTGTATATAAACACACACATCTTGAACTGTAAATACAAGTTGTCAAACATCAAAACAGCATGAGAAAGCAGAGCTCTGTTTCTAAGTATTACTGTTAGAGTTCAACAAATGCAGAGTGCAAGCATGACCTTGGGAAAGTTCAAAGCAGACAAGAATTGTAACAAGGCACTGTTAATCCTCAAGATAACATTTCAAGAGCTTCTGTACCAAGTCCCACAACATACTAATAGGACCAAGCTCAGAATGCCGGTCTTACCGTGATCGCTTGCTTGCCAACACCAAGCAGTCCTGTGGGGAACACTTTACTACATGTGGTTGTTGTCCTCAGTTCTTCTTATCTAAGTAGGCGACAAGCTTTTCCTCTGAATCACCTTCCGCTGTCAGACTTATTAAAGTCCAGCACTTAAAGAATCGAGTGTACAACCAGAGCTTACACCTGCATATCCTCCATATCCAATAAAATCGCCACGAACTGAACCTCCTTTATATTTGTACTTTTGCCCTGGGAATAAATACTTACTATATGATCCCCATAGATTTCATCTATTCTTGTCTATTGATTTTCTTTTGTCCATTGTTCTTAGGTGGACATTTATCTATACATCCTACATACAATGTAAAAGCCCAATTGATGAGTGGGCTGTTGGATGACCCTGGATAAGCCAACCCCATAATTCAGCTTGGTGTCAGAAGCAGCATAATAAGATACTACTCTCCCTGCCCTGTTCAGACTTGTCTATGTGCGTGGTTCACAAATCAATGTCTGAAAAGCAGTTCTGAAAAGCTGCTGATCTGAATTGAAGCTCGAGGAAACAGCTGATAAAATATACAACACACTCAAAATGTTTTCTATTAAGGCTAAAGGACTCAGAGAGCACTGAATGGTCCCATTTCACCACGACTGCAGAGCGCTGAATGGGTGAGAGAGGATGAATAGGTGGACGAAATCATAGGGTTCTCCGCTATGTTAGTATTGGAATGGGCTGCCACTTATGAATCCTGAAACAAATGAAATATGGTACAGCAAGATGTAACTGAGCTCTGTGCATGTTCAGTGCATGCTATCCTACTGATGCCAATGTCACAGAACCCACTGAAGAGAATGATAAGGGGCAAATGAAGCCTTATTACAGAAACCAAACCAAATGTAACAACTGGATACCTGTATGAACATATGACCACATATTGTAAGCAACCTTTCCTGCACCCATAACGTATTTAACCAATTGCTACAACATATTATCACAACAAACCTGTGTCTCCACTCGAGGGATGAGCCGGTATACTGGTATTACTGAACTACTATTACTGTACTGCAATAAAAGCCATTCACAGTAAAAACACATTATGTTCAGTACCTTGCTCATGGGCACTACAAAGATAGTTGTTGAGACAGGGGAGAATGTTTCACAGCCAGCCAGTCTGGGGATTCAAACCAGTGACATTCCAAGGCCGCTCTTCTAACCTTCAGGCTACAGCTACCCACTATGACTTAAGAGTAGGGTTGCAAAAGGGCAGACATTTTCCGGTAAATTTTCTGAAAATTTTCCATGGGAAGTTAAGCTCTGGAATTTTGGAATTTTTCAACTATTTGTAGAGTAGAAGTTAGCCTATAACCGGGAACTGACATTTTGTTGGAAAATACACATAAAATGCAATTCTAGATCTTGCAGCATGTTTTGGTTAAAACAACTAACAATTTAATGGGAATTCAGTTGAATTTCAACTTTCAACTTCTAAATATCTGCCCTTCTCTGTAAACTCCAGAGACTGTAGTGGTGAAAATCCCAGGAGGGCAGCTGTTTCTGAGATGCTGCAACCACCATGACTGGCACCAACAATCATACCACGGTCAAAGCTGCTTAGATCACGCATCTTGTCCATTCTAATGTTTGGTCTGAGAAACTCAACATGCAATTTTCTTAATTCAAATAAAGAACAAAAAATAAGTTCATCTTAACTTTAAATTCAAAAACATAGTACCACAATTGGATTAATTAATAAATCATGTGAATTAATTCTAGAAAATCCTTTAATTTTGAACTGCAATGATTCACTAGCCACCTCGGCGTTGGGTCCAGTATTGGCAGTGGAAGGACATGCTGTTAGCCAGAGGGTATTTCACACCTCAACAGAAAGCCTCTTCATGCTACCATGCTAAAATACACAAGGATACACAGTCTCATCTCAGGCTGTTGCATCTGCATTATTTGTACTTTTGTCTTTCACATTGTCTTTTTCTGTATTTTCTGTATCTGCACCATCACATCACATCACATATGAAGTTGCTGCAACTTTGTCTCAGGCAAAACATTCCTCAGGCAAAACATTCCGTTTACTGTATTAAAAAAGCGTTTTCTAAAACTTTGCTCCTTCCAAATTAAAAAAGCGCACACACGCTGCCATAAATGCAATGCCTTCTCAAGGAAGTTTCACAATCAAAGATAATGTTGATCCTTCTGTCCTGATCAATTCTATTCTCCTGTATTTTTTACAAAAATACAAAAAATACTGTCAGAGGTTTGTGGAGCTCCCATAAACTCTGCAAACCTCAACCTACTACACAATACACATACTCACCACTCATGGTTTAGAGAGTCTGGTGCAACCCGTCCGATCACAGCCAGTTTACACTGTAAGTTTTACAGTAAAGCCAGAGAGTCAGAAAGGTGTGTCCAGAGCCGAGCAGCAGAGTGACAGGAGGTCTCTCTCAGCTGCTCTCATAAGCAGACAGACATGAAAAGGCCTCTCATCTCATTTCATCTGGCCTGACCTTCTCACTCAGACACAGACACACACACACACACACAGGCACGGTCACCGAAACACAGGCGCAGAGAGACAGACCAACACATACACACACACACATATATTTGCACACTGTGCACCCAACCTTCTGCTGTCCACAACAGCCCTGTCACTTCCACACATTCACTTCCCTGGAGTCCCCAATTGCAACTTTTCCAGAGGACCAAGGGCTGTCATACACTAGGCAACATTTTGGGCAACATGGCATCACAACCCTCGGGATGCCATGGTTTCTCAAATTCATGAAATAAAACTGGAAACAAAAAATGACCATCTCATTGATAATCTGTCTAAGTTCTTGATCAGTAGCATCTAAAAGGTTTACTGTATGATACGTCCCAGCATCCACAGAGGAAACAGTTTTTCCTTACAAATGCATGATTCTTTTCACAAATGACTATGGCATTGAATTGAACCTTATATGAAAATGTCAGCTAGATCAAACAGGGTTGTCTCTAAAAGCAACACAAAGGGAAAGGAAGATACCCTGTTACTGCTTTTTGTTCTCTCAAGCTGTCATGAGGAGATCTTGCTGGTCTGAATGGACCGTCTTCAGTTGGTGGTCTTTCTTATACGCTGCAAGAAAGGAAAAAAAGAGGATTAAAACTTCACAATCTTTCACGCAACTTTCACTCAAAACGTCCCTGTCACATAGAGCCATGACGCCTCGGGGGAAGTGAGAGTGCCGTCTTAATGCTGAATGGCCACAGTGTTGAGCAATGCTGGAATTATTAGGCTGCGTTCAATGACTAATTACAGACAACACATGCATACCTCCTCTCCTCACACCGTCTTGTGAACGTCTTAGCTTTCTCTCCACTCGCCGAAACGAACTAGTCTTGCCCACACAGTCTATCTTCCCTTAGCATCTTCTCTGTTATTTCCCGTTTACCACATAAGCGAGCGCGCTTTTCCATAAACCCTCCAGCGAAGAAGAGCGCCTGGAAAATGCACAGGGAGGTCTGCGTGGGAGGAGGAGAGGTTAAGGATTCTTCAGGAGCGAGAAAAATAAACACCTGCTGCCCATCCACAACGCCAGTGTGGATGGGCAAAGCTAGTGTGAAAGAAACACAGGCTGATAATATTGGTGGGCGGTTTGAACCAATGAAAAGAGATCTCTTAATGGATATCATAATAGGTGTGTGTCACATGTTTAATCAGATGGCCACTTAGTTGTGTCATCATGAGGTTATTACTAGTTATTACTGATAGGTTATCTGATGAGGTTATACAGTATATTAGATATCAACACTCCTTTCTATTTTCTTGGAATGCTATTGAATGTGGTTCTTTGAGGAATGGAGACAGAGAGAGAGAGAGAGAGAGAGAGAGAGAGAGATGGGTGAGAAGATATACACACACTGTAGTCATTGCTATGACAACATGCCTCTGCTCTTGCTCAGGGCCTCCTATGAACTACTCAGGGGACACATGTGTTTGTAACCCTCAGCACCCAGCTTCCCACTCTCACACCTACTCATGGTGTTATAGGCCCTGTGTATTTACAAAAGTGTGGAAGTAGCCTACTACAAACATACAGTGATATTCTACAAAGTTGTGAGGAAATGTACATAACGCTCTGTTGAACAGTGAAATGATGAAACACTGTAACTTATTTTGCGCTTGATCTGTTTACATATTACGTCTTATCTGTTTACATTTTTCCAGTGGGGTATTTCAACATTAGCCAGATAACTTTAAAAAAAAATGTTGTGAAATTTTGTTTATTGTTAGCAATCATCAACATGAATGACTGAATCATGTTCCTAAACCTAATGTTCAAGTTTTGTTTTACAGATTCAAATCAGCATCACTAGTTTATAGCATAATCTTTTTCACAGTTATCTGGCTAACTTTCTTATCCTACTTTGTGAAATGCCCCCCAGGTCCCAAGCAACTGTATATGTTATATACAAAGCAACAGCAAAATAATACAGCACAGACTGACCAACAGGCTAATCTTTCATAGGCTAAGTTCTAAATTTAGAACATGTGTAGTCTATTCAGCATCATATAAAACCCAAAGCACCACGCTCATTGGTTTTTTGAGGACTTTGAGAAACACAGGAAGTTCTGCAGACATTTTGAAAGTCATTCAGGGAATTCTATTTATATATTTGACCATACACAAAGACAAGAGGAAACATTTTTTAGCCTTGTACCAGGGCCAAGGGCCGATATTAATGATCTTAATGGTCATTCATCTCAACATGAGTCATTCCTATAACAAATGAAGTACTGTACTACATTACCATGTAACCAGTGGTACCCAGGCATGATTCTGCCCCGAAAATACAGTATGGACACAGACAGGTAACACCATGCCCATATGTTTACTTTATACAGTCTGCACTTTCCTCATCTTGTGCACCAGTTCTTCAGGCATGTATTACTCCTGACAAGCCAGTGAATCTGAGGCTGTGGACTACTTTCTGGTTCCAACCTGGACCAAAATGATGGGAGAGCAGATTGCATCGCTATGGCAACACAATTACCCTGCCATAACGTGGGAGGCTTAGATCATGTATGAGCCACGTTTAGATAGTTTAATTATTCACTCGCCTGCAGAAAGGAACACATTTTATCTCCGCGATATCTTGTGCCGATAGAAGATGTATTGTTTTGGTATAACATTACAACTAGTTAATTCAATACATGCACTTATCAGTCATATCAAAATAACCAGTTAGCTATGTTGTTTGTGTCACTTAATCAGTGGTTCAAATGCATAAAAGAAAGCTACTCAAATTGATTTAGGTTCATCTGGTTCATCATCAGACAAATTAATATTGTCAATTAAAGGGCACTGGTGACAAAATTATTGAGTGTACTCATGATTTGTAAATGCTGCATATCGCTTTACACTGCAGTGCAGTATCTTCTGTAATGAAGTTGGGTGGCCATTTCTCCCAGTTAGCTATCCATCAGTTACCTAGCAACACACAAAGTGTTAATGTTGTGGTATTGGTGAGAGCAGTTGTGAGTTACTGTAGTGTGAGCGGAACGACTATATCTTCTGTATCATCTCACAACATAGTATAATAGTATTGCTATGCCTAGGCAAGCGGAATGGAGCGTGCTTCCCTCTATCCCTAGGACAGAAATAACACAGGCATACTTGGACGCACACACAATCACACTCATGCACCCTCATGCATGCATACACACACACACACATAAAGAGTTTCCTCATCAATTATTTCTCAAAGAGGGGATTTTAGCTCAGCATCACACGTAATTGATCGTCTCCCACAGTGTGACATAGACCAGGTGTTATTTTAAGACTTAACTGAAGAAAAAAAAATGAATTGGAGCAAGAAAATTCACCTCAAATAGCTTTGGCCCTCAGAGATCAGAGACCTCACTGGTGGAACTTCACCTGCCACTGCCCATCATGCAAGTAATTACTAACTTGATTGCTTCATTGATTACTTATTTACAAACAATAACGGCAGTTAACAAAAAGATGCTGTTGTAGATTGAAGAGAATGATGAACACCAACTGGGTTAGCGGGGCTTTCATAGCAGCAGATTTGAGAGGAAGAAATCTTATTTGCATGTTCCCACTATTCAATGTGATTGTGAGAAAATTGTGAAAGCCAACGATTCTGAAATCCAAGATCAACATCAACAGGTATATCAGCTTCAGAAACCCATTATCAGTTTCAACCTTCTTACCATGAGATTTGATGTTTACATCCAATTTGTTGTTAATAGTTAGCTGCAGGCTGAATGCTTTCTGCATCACCCTGTTCTTCTCAATGTGCTGCATCAGGTGTTGTTTGTTTCCTAAGCCCCAAATTCAAAGGCAAGTGATTGGTTCCAGGTTCACGTATTAAGAGATGAAAGAAATCTCTCTGTATCAAAATGCCTTGGTAAACACAGAAAGGTCAGGGAATAGATTCTTTACTTTGAAATGTCAAGTGATTACCTTATAACTGGCAACATGAAGCTATTTGAAGGTCCCATATGATAACAAGGCTGTGCAGGGTGGAGAGAGTAGTGGAGAAATAGGTTTCTGTCCTGGAACATATTAAATAAGTACATTATCAATAAAAGGTAGAGAGGCAAATATTTTTTTTTTTCTCTTTTTATATTTGAGAAACATTCAGATAAACTGTATACAATCAAATGCAAAAATGTTGTCTTCTGTTGGTAGATGACGTGCAATAGGGGGGCAGGCATATCAATACAAATAGAAGATACTGAAAGGGATTTGTCAATGCCAAAATTACAGGCATGGTTACATGTATCTCTATGTTGACACAATTTGTTTAGCAATGAAAGGTTTCATTCCAAAACGTATATGGTATCATTTGTCAACCTTCAATAATATTAATATTATTAAAAATGTCCATATATTATAAGAAATGATCGTTTAGATAGTGCTTACCTTTAACAACATTCTATATGTGTTTTAATGTCAGCAATCATTTTGGAAAAGTAGGTACCAATTTTCTCAAATAGTGTATTTTTTTTCATTTTGGAATGAAATGCTTCAATTTTACAACCTTGGATATTTGATTAGTTATGGTTAACTCAACTGAAACTATAAAACCACATATTATTTATATACCACTAGCATTACCTACAAAAGGGACAAAATGACAAGCTAACATTGTAAGCTTAACATTGCAATGTCCATTTCAATATTGTAACATTACAAGATCAAAATATTGGATTAGTACTAAATCAGTAAGGCAATGCTTTGTAGAAGTACATATCAGAGGCAGTAAATCGTTTACATGTCACAGAAATAATACAGGAATGGTAAAATGGAATGGAAAAACCATTGGTATCATTAAAGTGTTCATTTAAGGCTGCTGTGGACAAAGACAGTCCCAAGTTACTTTCATTGCAGTTAAATGGGACACATTTTAGCTGGCCCTTGGATGAGACTCTGTATGTCACTGTTGTTGATTTTTAGAGTAAAACACTACAGATGTAATGAGAGTGCTAAAAGCCGGCTGCATTAAGGCAACCTGGAACACACCCATAGCTTTTTCCACCAAACGCCAAAATGGAACTTTATTTTCTCTTTCACTGGGACTTTTCTTTGACCATGCTCACTGGCATATACAATGAGCAGCACAAGGGACATTTACAGTTTGAGATATTGTGAATGCAGCCCATTCCAGTGTGAAACTAGTGGATTTGCTTGCATCAAAACAGCAAACGACTAAGTAACCCAAGCTACCAACTGTCTCTAGCCGAACCTGAGAAAGAAGGCACTTTAGTGAAGATAATGAAAGCAGATGGATCATATAATAGGTAACACCCAAAAGAGAAGGCTCCAGCATGTAGAGCATTGATCATATGGGATACAATTAATGGAACAAAGTATGCATTTTAGCTGTGTTGAGAAGGATGAGAAGAAAAAAAAAAAAAAAAAAAAAAAAAATCACACTAACCAAATGGAGCATTACAGTTTGAGAGTGTAGTGTCAATCCCAAACAGAAACTGTTCCTCACACATACAACAGACATCGAAAAGCAAGATAAATAGGAGAACAAAAAGTACAGATATATCTGTGAGAGGGTAATGAATGAAAAGAAATCGGCATTAAAAAAATGTGTATACTGGTTTATGGTTCAGTGTATAGTAAAGTCACTATATAATACACATACAAAATGATTACAAAAACTACTATTGTTCCTTGGCATTTTACTTTGGCTTTTGACGTCATGTGACTCACAGGTATGCAAAACATTGGTTATTTTATTTGAATGAGATGAAATGTGCTGACTAATCGTTGAGGACGTAATAAACAACTGGATTTCCCAAATGCATTTACTAAGACCATGTTCTTGGGCAGTTGCAGGCCACAGGCTGATGCATCTAGGAAACCAACTTGCCCACAGTTATCATCTGCTAAGAAAGAATATTATTGCTCCCAAAGAGTTGCTATCAAAGATGGATTGAATGTGGAAAGTATCTCCTAAATGGAAATACATCAAGAATGCTGTGCCATACTTGGCTTTAAGTCAGGATGCAGCGAGATAAGCAAAGCTGATGGTGTTGCAGTTCAATTAACACATTTCAATAAGAGAATTGTTAATGTTGTCCTGCACTCACGATTCATACTGATAATAATTCCACAAGTGGAGTTAAAAACAAACCTCATCACTGAAAAACAAAGCACTTTTGGTGTAGTCTCATTGTGAAGTCTTCATTTGACCCTTGGCCCTTGCCCTATACATTTGGAAAACCTTTGGATTCCTTCTCATTTCACAAGGTGCCACACTTATTCCCCTCAATCTTTGCTGAATCATTCACTTTCTCATATCTGTGAGAATTGGATGAGTATACATTACAAAAAGATGGAAAATAAGTGGGAAAAAGTCGAGTGAATGAATGTGAGTGAGTTCAAGTGAAAAGCATCCTCTCATAGTAAGATGACTAATCAGAGTGAGCATTGACTTGTGCCGACTCAGACATCTGGATATGTCACCTACACAGTGGGAGATCTGACGTGGTCTGTGTGATTTTTTTTAGCACTGAAGTGGTTATAAAGGGCACACTGCAACCATCATCCCAAATTGTGGGAGACTCAGTACATGTCAATGTTCAGTCCTTGGCTATTGCATTAGTCAGTGGCATGAAAAAGCTGCTATGTTACTGTTATTATTTGGAGTAATTAGTCCTAGATTGTTTGACAGCTTGCTCCAGCGACTTCCTGGTTACCAGTAGCCGCACCACCTCTTCGTTCTTCTTTGTTAGTCTTTTACGAGCCTGGTCATGGGTCACCATGGTCATATCCCAACCGTTCACCTGGGAGAAAGAGGGAAAAGTTGTGTGGAAATTGTTGTGTCAAGCTAGCAGGTTTGGATGGTTGCCTGTCTACAGACATTTGAGGCAAATGCAAGTTTGCTAAGTATTCACTAGCACAAATTCGCTAAAGAAAATGGAGATGAAAAATGTCCGTATTATGAAAGGCAAAACTTTGAATGTATAAAAAGGAAAAAAAAAAAAGGTCAAGGTTACCACACTTCAACTTCATACTTCCTTTGATTAAATTCAAGGACTTTTCAATGACTTTCAAGCTCGTATTTGGTGAAATGGAAGTCAGTGACTCCAAACTGGCATGTTTAGGGGTAAGACATGACATTGGTCAAAGGCTCATTTACTCATGGTCTTGTCAAGTCAAGAAATCATGGTGACATCATTTTAAAATTGCTGTTATATCAAGGCAAATATCCATCATAAGAGTTTTCCTCAGGATGTGAAGTGTTGATCCTAGGACAGAGGGAGGTCCAAGAGAGCTGAGGCATATTTGGGTGCTATATTTCAATAAAAATCAGGTACTTTCAAGGTCATTCATTTTCAAAAACCTTTAAAGCTTTTGTTTTTCTCAAACTGTGGGGACCCTGATATGCAGTAATGTTGTAACCACTTGGGCATAGTGAGCAATGCTCTCAATACACATCTCTTTCACTTACAGCATGGAGTATACAAATAGTGCCATCTTGTGGAAATTACATTTGTGAAAGCAGAAGCAAAAATCCATCTCACTATATACCTGCATTATTTTGTCTCCTGTCATCAAGCCTGCCACCTCTGCTGGTCCTCCTGGTGTTACTCTGGTCACATAGATGCCCTTTAGAGTACACAAACATGCATTACTTCATATGCACACAATCAGACATACAGTCCTGCTACAGGCACCTCCTTTAGCAGCAGTGACTTGGAGTAAACGTCTCCTACAGCCACTGATCAGTCTCTGGCATCTTCCTGGAGGGATTTTCACCCACTCCTCTGTACAGAACTCTGCCAACTCAGTGAGGTTGGAGGGAGTCTCACATGGACAGCCACGTCAGGTCCTGCCACAGCATCTCAACTGGATTTGGGTTGGGACTTTAACTTGGCCACCCAAAACACTAAACTTCTTCTTCCTGGGCTGTTCTTGCTTGAATTGCTTGACTATTTTGGATCAGTCTTGTTGAACAGCCACTTTCAGCCCAGCTCTCAGACTGATGGCCTGACGTTTTGTTCATGAATCCTTTGGTTTCCCTCAGAATTCATGGTTCCCTTTGATGTTGAGTCGTCCATAGGAGTCCCGAGGAAGAAAAATAGACCCAGACCATGACACTCCCTCCACTGATATTTTAGAAGTGCATTCACTTCTAGGCAAAGTCGCCATTGTGTTAAATGCTCTCCATTTGTATATTATTTGTCTCACACTGGACAAATGGAGCCCAAATGTTTTTTTACATGACTTTATAACCTTCCCCAGACTGATGCACACTCACTACTGGCTTCCTGAGGTCGTCTGGAGTCTCCTTAGATCACAGCATCCTCAACATTTTGAAAGTAATGTTTAAAAAAACTAATAAACGTGTTTTCTCTCCAATGTGATCACCTCTGTCGTTCACAAACAAGGGAATGAGAATTTACTGATTTGACAGTTAGCATTTAGGAATGCCAACCGTGTCTCCAAGAATGACAGGATAAGTGGGTAACATATTGACCTTCAGTGTATATACAGTCTGCTGGTATGAAACCGCTGGTATGAACGAAGCTGTCTCCAAGAATGACAGGATAAGTGGGTAACATATTGACCTTCAGTGTATATACAGTCTGCTGGTATGAAACCGCTGGTATGAACGAAGCTGTATTACGCCTTTCTATGACATCAACTAAGTGTGTCTGGTTTGCTCCTACCTGAGGCTACAGCTAATGTGTTCAGGCCTGTCCCTCAGTTATATCTGACTAAACTACTGCTCTACTTAAACTGGAATGCGAAGAACACAAAAAAGACAGGACTAAGGCAGGAAAAGAGTAATACCCCACTAGAAATAAAATGGGATAAGGAGATTTTATGTCCAAAAAAACGTATCTCCAAAAGTCACATCCCTGAATAAGGTTTACTGTTGTCTCTGCCTGATGTGAACTACAATAGAGTATTTCCATGCATCAAGAAATCAGAATGAAATGAGACAAAGGTATAATTTCTGTATTGGTCAATTCCCTTAGACCTGAGTACCTTGTACATGCATGCAAACACATAAAGAGAGGACCAGGGTCAGAAATTAACAAGGGCTTGAGGCAAAAATGTCCATGAAAGTTCATAAAATGCCTGTGAATTTAAAAAGCAGGGGGCCAAAAATTCCCCTGATAATTAAGAGTACCCTTTTTTGCATTTTACCCTGTTCACGTTGTATTTGTTGAGTTGTCAAATGTTCATGCATGAATGTGACAACTGGACCCTGACGGCCACTGTAGGTGATTCTTGGGAGCATATGACCAAGGGATTCTTTTCAGAAAAATGGAGCGGGTTTTGATGAGAAATCAACCAAGTATGCAGTAGTCATGAAGCAGTAGAAAATGCGTAGCCAGCAGTAGGAGAAAATTCAAAAATCAAAACAAAAAAAATAAAACAAACAATATCATAAAAAACTGAACAATTGATGGGAGGAAGATGGACTGATTGGGGACAGAGAGGAAAATGGCACCATACTCTTCTGTAAGGCCGACCTCCAGTTTACAGCAGTGGGAAAGAAGTTGAAACAAATCTAGCAAACTGAGTGTTTGCACGCACGCACGCACGCACGCACAGACAAACACACACACACACACACCTTGTCCGTCTTGTCTTCGGAGAATGGGTTCTGCCCAGGGTCCTGGTCTATACCTCCTCCGATACTGAAGCCCAGGATCAGGTGCTCTCCCTGCCGCAACTTGTTGATCTCAATCCGTTGCTGTTCAACAGTGAAAAAAATCATCTGTTTTAGATTCCTCATCATTGTGCATAACTAGCCAACTTGAAAAACCAAGACACATTATGACCATTGTCACGTACCGACACGTACCCATTCAATAAAACACTATCAAGGTTAATAGCAGCGTTGTCTTGTGTCAGATATCTCAACCCACAAGCCTATCAGTATGTAGTGCATAACTGTGGGAGTTACGTCTCTGCACCAGGGATGGAAAGAGTACCAAGTAGAAGTACTGTTATTTTGCTGAAGTTTACTTAAGTAGAAGCAAAACGACTGGTGAAAAAAATCTACTTGAGTGAAAGTGTAAAGTGTAAATCTAATTTGTTACTTCCACCTTCGCTCTGCACCAATATCTCCAAGACAGGTTACTGTACATTACCATTCTTGCAGATTAAAGTCATTCTGGTTCTTAGTGTTTGCAAGGTGTAGTCCAGTATCTAGAACAGTGTGCCATCTCAACAACCCCACTTTCCATTCCCCATCACTATGCACCACGCTTCCTTTTATGAATGCCCCCTTGACTGACTAGCAGCTGCTGCCTTACTGAATCAGATGGATGGAAAGCTCTGACACTAGAACTCCTCGCAGCACTCCACAACACAAAGACTGCCTCTGTGTGTGATGGTGAATAAGTAAGACTTTCTGTCAGTGGTGTGGCTGATAAAGCGATGTCTGAGGATGTCTGGAGAAGTCTGTAATGTCTGAGTCAGTCACTACTTCCAGCCACTCTGCTGTCTTCTGCTTTGTCACACTATCGAATTTCTTTCTCCCAGTCAAAATGCCTGTGAATGCAATTAACTCCCTGGTAATATAGAAAACCAGCAGTACTCTTGACCCACAGGACCAGATTTGAGGACCACTGATGTAGACTGAAAGGGATTGGCCTACACTATCTGAAGACTGAATGGGCTTTGCCTCTGATATGAAAAATAAAATGTGAAGTTGGTTGATTGACTGATAGGACCTCAGATAGCACCAAGCCTTAAATCAATATGACCAGGAAGCCTGAATGTGGGGGTGCCCCACGCCTATAACACCAATGAAGACGCCCATGGCTCACAGAATAGTTTCATACTAGCTGTCAGATTCACCCATGCGATTTTATCAACAATTGACAACAGAGTGTTACATTTCGCATGGCATTTCAATGTTGCGTTTCCTGAACCATTGTTTTACTGAGTTAGTATAAATATGACTAACGCTTTGCGACATGAAAGTTGGATTGTTTCACCGTTGGGGAGGTAAACACCAACCCCTGCATTCACCTTTGACAAACGAATTAGTCTTAAAGATACAATAAAGTACACTTCTGCAATAATAATCTGCAAGAGCTGCCTTTACTGATAAGGTTTTACGTTAGGCCCGAAGTTAAACAATGGAGTCCCGTTGAATGAAAACCATCCGACTCTCAAACTTACCACAACAGCAGTCACTGGCTGTCCTGGGATGAAAGACATTGTCTAGGATCTTGTAGTTCAATAACGTAATCACCTGCGTCTCTTATATCTGTTATAGTCAAAGAAAAGGCTTCCGATACTGCGACAACTTCCTAGATCACTGCATGAGTAACTAACAACAGCCTGATTCCTGGCATGCAACGAAAGGCTTTACATATGACGTCACTTCGCCCCCTCGTGGATTAGGTGCGCGCGTTCTGTAACACGAGGTAGCCAGAGAAGGCGGTGTTTACGTGTAACACATTCAATAGGCGATCGCCCCACCCTACCTTGGTTAATAAATCGAGCTCTTCAAGGCGTTGTGGACGCTTGTGTCCTGGGACAGGGTTGGGTGTATTCCTTAAAAGGGACTTGCCCCCTTTGATACCAGATTGGGGCGTTACAGTAATAAAGTACTTTTCCCCCAGTAACAAGTAGCTTAACAAGTTACATTTTCAAATGTGTGCCCAGTGTGTGTAAATAGAAGGGTCTGTCACTGATTTGAACAGCAGTCAAAAATCACACAGTAAGCCTCTTGTTTTACAGTGCAGTCATACAGTAATACTGTCTCATTAGACAAGGAACGGTGTAAAGGCTAACAGCCTTAAAAACCAACACAGAATGAACAGGTTTATCAATAACACTTTATTAGCTCAAAGGGTTATCACATAATTAGATGTATCAAAATGGCATATTGTCTAAATATAGACAGATACAGATACATAAATAGGAAATGAAATATTGCCATTAAATGGTCTAAAGGTGTTTCATACTACCACCCCTAACTGAAAAACTTGACAAAGATATAACAGCTATTTGGGGAAAATATAGATGTGTTCAGGAAATTGCCCCAGCTACAACAGTGAATTTGACTCATATTTGTATGTTTCTAGCTGTCAAACAAGTATCTGCACTCTTTGATGATAACGGGTCAGGGCAGTTGACATCATCCACATAGTTTCTGATTTACATGCAAACATATCACACAGTTGCCTTTTCATACTCTTAGGCTACCAAAGGAGAGTATTTCCATGAGCACTGTCTTTTGTCCCTGAGTCACACATGATACCGCTGAAGCATCAACACATCTCACTTGCAATTATTAGAGTCAGATATGCACAATAGTTTAATCTCTTTTTAGATTTTCATACTCTTTATCAAAGATGCCTCCATGAACATAGTACAGTCATACATAATATCATCAAAGCATCAGCACACTCATGTAAGTTAACATAGTTTCAGTTGCCATAAGCTGATCCGTCGATCAATCCATCCATTGATCTGATCCATTATTTTTTTAAAAAGACAGGTGTGTATCAGTAGCCGGGGGCAAAAGGTGGAGGTGGTAGGTACTCCTGAGGTAACCCACTATCAGTCAGTGTCATAATAGTGCCAGGGGGGGAAAATGGTACCCCATTGATGGTCTGTTCCCCCGGAAGCTTCTGGTACTCATTCTCAGTATTTCCATTCTCCAGTCTCCCTTTCTGCCTCTCCTCGGCCTCCACACTGATCTCAGCGTACATTTGCTCCTGTGATGTGCTCCTCCTCTTCTGGAACTTTTTCTTGAGGTTAATCAGGTTGATAAGAACTGCTGGCTTCACGTCCTGGTTCCTTCCTGACTGGCTGTTGGCACTGTGGGGGTGGTTATCCTCTTGTCCAGCTGACTGTGTGACCAGTCTTCCCAATGCTGAGGGACTCTCAGGTGCAGAGTTAGTTCTGGTGCAAGTCTGGTTCTGCTTCTGTGGTGGTATAGAGCTCCTAGCAGGGACTTCAGGAGGCTGGTCTGGTTGGGTGGTATTGGCAGCATATCTCTTCCTGGGCAATGGCACAGGCTTGAGAGCATAAATATGAAAAACACAGCATAGAAATTTGTTAACAAATAAAAGGACTTCATTTTAGGTATCTAGATCACAAACTGAGAGAAAGATTTTTTGTCAAATTCACTTTGAAGGACACTTATACTGCCATAACACAATGATTTCACTTCAAGCCTTTAACCACAGAAAGTCTCTGGATTTAAAAGGGAAAGGTCAGGTTTTTGTAAAAGCCTATCCTAGTGATCATTCATTAAGCTCCCTTTTAGGCCATTCAAAATGCGTTCACGCCAGGGTTTATTCTTCAAAGGAACTGGCACCAGACTCCTGTTAGCATTTGTTGCCTTCAAAACCTTTTGAATGTCTTAAGAATGGCCTCAATTGGTGAGCAATAGGAAGACTTCTAAAAATTCTGTACCTTCTTTTAAAGCATTAAAACATGACATCAAGTACACCAATAAAATAATTCTTCTACCAAACAATACCGAAGACAATTTAGAAGAATCTTTATTACCATGGCTGGAATTTGAGACATGAAGTGTGACACTTCATCTTCCAGACAAGGGTAAAGTGTGTTTGGCTGGCTGTTAGGCACAGCAGGCATCTTGGTAACATTTGGAGATGGGAGTCCTGAGCTCAGTGTATCCGGTCGATGAGGAAGAGCAGGTGGGATATCTTCCTGTGGTTTTAGGTGACTCTTGTTGTTGGCATGCAGGGAGTTGTTTAGTAGAGGACTGATGTTAGGGTTTGTCACATGCCTTTGGGGAAAAAGTAGCTCTGCATAATCAGCCTTGTCCTTTGAGATCTTCAATAAGATCAGCGAGAGAGAGACAGAGCAGATGTTGGTTAAACTTGTTTGACAAGTAGAAACGTATGAGACAAACTCACTAAATGCAATTGATAGTGTGATTATGTTTGTTCTTCGGTTATATAGTGCAGACGTTGAAAGCAAACTTTGTGCTTTGTGATACAGCGAATCTGATTCAGTTTCAGGTTCAGGTGCATAGGCATATGGCTGTAGAGTAACAGAACATTTCCTTACCTGTCCACAGGGGACAGTCAGCAGCTCGTTGAAAGGCATAATGGGAGTCCTGCAGTGAAAGTCCACCAGGTCCTGCAGAAGCCGGTGACGTGTATTCTCCCCCACAATGACGTAATGTCCATCCTTCAGAGCATCGATCATGAAATGTCTGCAACGGTCCTCAACACTAAGGTTTAGAGAGGTTGAAATAAAAATTCTATCATCAGGATGAGGAAACAGGGCAGGATTTTGAACTGTAGGACGGAGCAGAAGCTGATGGAGCGGCAAAAAATACTGTAGAGTGTTTGTTTATAAAACCAAAGTGAACCTATTAAATTTATAGTACATGTGCCATGCCTGCATTTTTATTATCCATGTTTTATTTGGTTTTATCCTTGTTATCCTTTGTTTTCTGTAAAGCACTTTGCAACAGTCTAAAAGTGCTCTATAAATGAACTTGCATAGTTAACTTGGCTATAGTGAAAATGCATTTGAAATGGGATTGTTGAGGGTAAATAAGGGACCCTGTATACTGCAAACACTCACCGATATGAGAGAGTGTAGCCAATCCTGCTCTCACTGACTCGGATGAGGAAGTAGCCTGGAGGCTTGGACAGCAACAGGTCCTCCGCAGTCCTACAGATGGGATTAACGTGACCAAATTACCACACACAAAAAGACAGCATGTTAGCAATCAACTCATTACAACAACGCATTCTTAACATGTATGGACGCATTCATTCCATAGGGTGGTCAAAAAATACCATGCATTATAAAGTAATGTGTTCAATGCTTCATGCTGGTTTACAACTATTACAGATCAAACAGAGTTTTATTGCATTAGATACACAAGCTGTGGAGGAGGCATTTATTTTTAATTATGTAAGAGCAGTAATGTGATGATAAAATAATACAAGGGTCAAGTCCTCCTTTCAAAATTCTACTTCACTGAAAGAACTGCAGTATTTGTAGTTTTGTAGTTTTTTCACGTGTAGTTTTGGAGATGTGGAATAAATAGTTTCATATGCGTTAAAATATAGTGGAGTAAAAACAAAGTTCCCAAAACCTGAATACTCACATAAAGTACTCTAAAACTGTACTTAAGTGGAGTAATTGCGTAACCATGCTTGATCACTCTGTACACAAAGCTGACGTCTTATCATGTAGAATTTAAAAAACATGGCCCTCAACATTCCTCTGTGTTTGCCATCCATTCCAGCAGATGACTGACAGTAATAGAGTTCTGTGCTTACTTCCTGGAAATGATGCCATGGAACCATTCAGGAACTATTCCATTCCTGATCACAGACTGGAGCTGAAACTCTGTGAACCAGGTAAAGGCAGTGTCGTGTTGCTCCTGCGTCTGGCCCCCCTCCATACCCCTACAGTCTGGTCTCCTAATTGGAAACATTTACATTATTGTCTCTTTTGGAAAATTCACTGTGCATGAAACACACAAACAACGCACTGCACAAACAGACTGATGTTTAGTCTATGAGCAACTTCCTGTACGTATGGTATGCTACAGTTGAATACCTGATAATGTAGCCAGTGCCAAAGATTTCAAACTGATCCAAGCCAGTCTGATTACAACCAATGCTGGTGTGCATAAGCAACTGTATTGGCTGCTGCAGTATCAGTTTGTAATCTTCAATGTTCCTCCTTTCTTCACTTAATGTCAGGTGAAATTGTTCGTGAGACGTTTGTTAACATTGTTCCTCCATCCAACCAGTAAGACAAAGAGAAATCCCACAAGTTCCATATTATTGTTCCAGCATTGCACACCTATTGTACAGCTCTAAAGGTTATTTTATAGATAGCAGATATGAAAACAATATAGCCTATATCTTGCACTGCTACTACTCCTAGGTAGGTTTTTTTTTTTTGTCATATCCAAGTCTTATCAAATTACACATATAACATACAACCTCTTTGGTTTCGCTTCTGCCTTAGATAATATTTAGGAATTACAGTCTCAATATTCAAAGCATAGAAGAAAAATCGGGAATAATATTTATGCTGTTATGATCGTGATGTATTGATACAGTCACAGTTAAGAGGACTTACCTTTGGTGGCAGCACCTTGGTGTGACACAGCACAGTTTAACACATCTGATAGTACCTGTCCGAGGGCGGAGACTATTCTTTCTCACGCATGTGAATTGCTATACTACCCTCTTGGTTATAAACAGATATTATACGAATATCACAACAAAACTTCAAAATATCAATGAGCCCACAAAAAAACCTACAGTTGTAATACCACAAGAGATAATATATATCATCAAGTATGATAAGTACCTTGGGACACAATACGAGACCCTATAGAAATACTGTAGTGATTTTTGGGGCCATGGAGATATAGCTTTAACAGTTTAATCTGCTAAGTGAACATTTCTGTCGCAGTTGGTTACCGTTCTCCACCAACGGCTGTTGTCAGAGGTATTCATGCGAAGCGAGAGGTTTCACTCCTGCCCTCTTCCGTCATCGCTTAAATCTCCCTAGGGGGACTACGCGGCTTCTGATTTGCCTGGGAGTCAAGGATAATTTCTCATATTCAGTCCAATATATTTTTTCCTTTGCGAGAGGCTTACGCTATTTAGCCGAATAGGGTAGTTGTTTGAGCTCTTAATAAGCTACTAATGGCCTTGAGAGACCTAGGGTATGTCTTTTTAGCGTGTGTTCCTTTCGCGCATGCGTGTTACGGGGACGGCTGATAGACATTCACGAGCCATCCTGTTAACTGACTTTCCAAAATATACCAATTTTATACTGATGTGCGCATGTGCAATATGACTTCCGGTCTTGCGGTTTTTCTTAGGATGTTAATCATCTTGATAGTTTAGATAATAGATCTTTTCAGACGTCTTTGGTTCCTTGTGGTTTCACAGAGAAATTCACGGGTAAGGGAAACCAAAGAATCAACGTAGAAACTTTTCCCCACAACATAGTAATTGTCGGGTAAACAAAAGTACTTGGCTAAAATACAAAGTTGTGAAGATTATTCTTTCGGGATTCTCAACATGCTACATCCTAGAAATGTTGTGCATTCTGCAGAGTAGTGGATTCATTTGCAAAACAAATAAGAGCAGGTCCATGCTGCGGTTTGCTGCACGCCAAGTGCCAAGAGACTTAACTTTCGATTCTCAAGAACTAAGTTATTGATTCATTTAGGTTTTTGAATAACATTTTGCCTTGCCGCAGCAGAAGTTCCCCAGCAATACATTTGAAATACGATTGGGGAGTAACCAACGGCGGCAGGTCACGAGGACGCTATTCAAATTAATGCGTGTAAACGGGAATAAAATGTCTCGTTCATATTAGTTGGATTTTGGAGGTAAAAGTATCCTAAAGAATGTGAGAGTAATCAGATTACGGTGCTAGATATGAGTAATCCAGTTGATTGCGTGGTCTGATCACAATTTAAGAGGGAAATCAGTAACCTAACAAGCTACACGTTGAAACCAACGTTCCCGATCTCAAAAATATTTTAGTTAATGTATTATATATTAATATAGTCATAATAGTGAAATGAATTGGCTATACGACGTTTTTTTTAAGAATCTCACTTTAATAATTCATCAAAAGTACACATATCTACAAAGGTGTAGGTCAATAAGATGTATGAAACTACAGTACAATCATTGTGGATCCTGTATTTACAATTTTTGAAAAAGCTAAATTTCTTCCCCATGAAATCCACCAACAATCAGTGATGAAATCCAAATTTAATTTCAACAAAGGGAATGCTAAAGATATGCTCACATGAAACTGCCGGATGTTTAATGTGAGAGACTTGTAAATAGCTCCAATCAAAAAGGAAACTGAGCCCCTGTCCCAGACCAAAACCAAGCTTAATTCAAGTCTAAAAAAAAAAACATTTTAATCCATCCAAGAATAAACTTAATCTGTGTGTGAGAGAGTCAGTTTAACCGTATAGTTCTGTGATATCTACCAAGTCTAACAGGGCGGACAATGATAACGCCATTGCAATGATTGTTTCAATCCACAGGTAAACAGTAATGAGCTTCAGTTACAGATTCTGTTCCCCGACTCTATACCTCCGAGGTGATTTTAACTGGCTTTCAATCAATTTTCTATTACTGTGCCTCAACAGCAGCAACCGAGCTCAACTTTAAGACAATAGGTTGAACAGGAAGTGACAAAAAAAAAAAGAACAGAAAGCTATACAAGACAGATCCTTTGCACATTTCTCATCTCAAATAAAGCTTGTCAAGTCAAATGTGCAAAGCTTTCGAGGTTTTCTACGCATTTGTGATGCATAGTTCAGAAGGCCATGATAGTCAAAATAATGACATACTATGGGAGAGGAGAAAACTCAGAGGGAATAGAAGGAAGGAGAGATGAAGGGATGAACACCTAGCACCTCTATCCAGGGTTCCCAAAAGTAAACAGTGGGAGAAAAGCAGGGAACAGTGAAATAAATAAATTAATTGGAGTATTGTTTCAAAAAAAAAAAAAAAAAAATTGAAATTGTTGCACAACTCATAGCACTAATATCTTCATTATACTAACTTACAATGATACAATAAGGTCTCAGTGCTAAGACGTTTTCAGGAAGCCCAGCTAGGGTTCGGCGTGACAAAGATGGCAAACATGCATGAATATTCTTTGCTTTCAGTTAAGACTTGTAACGGACACAAGCAACAAATGCTGAGAATTTTCCTGAAATAAATCTTGCACAGAAAGAAAACTAGAAAAGTGCATAATCAATGAGAACATAAAAGGGCACTTTGTCATTTTGGTGCTATGCTTAGTTTCACTCCATAAATACTGCTACAGCACAGCCCCTTTCCAAGGCCCAGGAAAACAGTTGTGTACAATTCCCCCATTGGAACTGTGAACTGGAAGAAATATAAATGCATAAAAATGAATTGATCATTGCCATGACTCCTTCTGTGCCACTATGTAACAGTATTGCCTCCTGGTGTTTAGCTTAGGTATTGCCATTTTTACAGTGCTGCTAGTCCACCAGGTGAAGTGCATTAAATAGCCATCCACCTCACATCGACCTCATCTTCATAAAAATATACAATACCTAAAATGATAAGCACAGCAACAACAGAAGGAATCTCTTTGCCCATAAAAGCGTACTTTTCAAGAGCCCAACCTCATTACAACCATGTGAATACGAGGGACACTAAAACCACTAAGGCCTCACACACATCGCATTGCACACTTATAGAGTTCACGACAGGAATGGAATGTTTCAGCCTACAAACTCAACAGGAAGTAATAAGAGTAGAAACGGCATACAAATTTTCTGGATGGGAATAAAGGACACACAAACCCAAACACGATGCGTAAAATGCTGGCACTATTGTTTCATACGGAAAATTATAACCAGTACAGTCAGTGCATATATTTAGTATAAGAACTCCTGGTGATACTCAGCTGGCACCACGCTCTCACCAATTTGGTGACACAGGCCACATGTATTTGACAGATGGAAAATATATGAAATCAGGAGGCCTATAAGAACAGTGAGCCTATTCTGGAAGAAGGTACTTAAGCACCCAAGCAATGAGCCTTCACTGAGTGATACCAGCAACAGGTAAGAGAAGCCAATTAGGCATCCGATAGCATTGTGAAGACAAGAAC
>OOFE01011210.1:33613-45346 GCA_900323365.1 Monocentris japonica
AAGACAAGAACTACAATAATCTGTGAGCAGAGAATCATTTCAGTCACTTGGGTTTCAAAGAGCTATGGACAGTAAGAGTTTTGTCATTTTCTGCAATATACTTTCAGTGTTTCTCACAAAGATAGATGCCTCTCAAAGCAGTCCTTAAAAATCATTAAAAATCTATGGAATCAAGCCGAAATAGCCTTTAAAAAGAAAAAAGAAAAAGATATATAGCCTCTTTGGTACATAACAGAGGCCATAGAAGTTGAATATATGGGTGTCGAGGGAAGCTCATTCTCAGACACCATGTGTCTTTTGAGTTTGGTCAGCATGAGCAGAGATTGTGATGCTTCAGTTTGATGACAGACTGTTATGAGATCATAAGACCAGCAAAGCAAGGGAGCATGAATTATTTTTTTTGAAAGGCAGATAAGCACAGGGAAAATAGAAGAGAACAAACCGAAGAATGAGGAAAAGAGAAATAAAGAAAAAATAAAAAGACAAAAACAAAAAAAGTGTGCTCTGTCCAGTTCTGTCCAGTGGGGGACATAGTTAAGGCAATGGTGGATGTGGACACTCCTCCGTCTCCTCCTCACAGGAGCGTGCAGCGGAAGAAACTGCTCTTCTTGGGTTGTTCTGTGATCTTCACTCCTTGACTGCTGCCCTGTGGGTTGTTGCCCTCCTATAATACACACAGATAAGAAAACACTGCCAAATAAGAGAACAACAAGAACACCAATACACCACATACAAAGAAAGCACACACTCCAATTAATATTATCAGTCTCTTCCAAATTCTTACCAGCTTCTTGTCCATTTTTGCCTTGATGTCTCTGGCAAGAGTCAAAAAGGCCTGCAGAGAAAAAAGTAGGTGAATCAGAGTGTCACAGAAATGGTAGTGATACTAGATCAGGGGTACCCAAATTTGTTGATGTGGAAGGCCATTGGTTGGAATGTAAAAAGGGTGAGTGGGCCAAAATTGTTACATTGATTATTTTGAAATGATAGCTTCTTGGGTCTTTTATCAACATTAGGTAGACTGCAAGGTAGACTACTACTAAGTAGACTGCAAGATATAAACTGTATCAAAACAGACAAAATATTGCTGGTTGAGGGGCACGTTTGGCCCCCAGGCCCCACTTTGGGCAACACTGCTCCGGACTGTGAATGAGTGACTACAGCAAATGAAGTGAACTCACATTCTCCACATTGATGTTGGCCTTTGCACTTGTCTCCATGAACTTGATACCGTACTCCAGTGCCAGCTGACGGCAAGAGATAAGAAACAGAGGCACTGTTAGTACTCAGAGATCTTAAGTACAAAGACTCATAATGATGCACCACAGGAGATCAAGATTCTACTTTATATGCTTTCATCTGTCAAGTTACATGATCCCACCTTCTCTCCTCGTTCTTTGGACACCTGTCGTTTGTCATTGACATCACATTTGTTCCCAAGGACCATCCTTTCCACATCTGCTGAGGCATGCTGTGGAGGGGAAGTAGGCATAGCAAACAGACAGGAGAGGGATCAGTAACAAAATCCCTCTGAAAACTATGACTGTGCAGGTGGTACCTCATAAATAGAATATTAACACAGAATAAAATACACTCAATCATGCACAAAAGACAGTTGTAGAACTATGTAATTGTACAGACAGTGGCGCACACACACAAACATACCCCCACGGACACATAAACCAAAGTAACTAATATTTTACCTCTTCAATATTCCGTATCCAGTTCTTGATGTTGTCAAACGACTTCTCGTTGGTAATGTCATACACTAACATTATGCCCTGGAAAGGTAATAGATGGTAGACATCAATATAGAGATGCCAAACAACAATGAAATCATCCCTCACTGGCTCTTAGTCCAATGAAACAGTGATGGAAGTAGAGTGTTTAACGGGATTTTCTTCTGTCCATGTTAGCCTTTCATGTCTGGTCAGTTAGTGATAGTGGCATTCATCGGTGCCTTTATTATTGGTGGACCACATGGTATCGTGGGACCAAGTTAAAATGGGTCCTTCAATAGCAAATGCAACAACAATCAACTGGGTTTATTAAGTATGCAAACACAGGCATCCAGTTGAACTTGAACTGAAAGAGTCATACAAGATTCCATGGCAAAGTGTTGGGCACACCTATCTGATAACCCAAGTATGTAAGACATCATTAACAACAATACAGGGTGTGATTGTGGGCAAAGTGTACAGTGAGCTACAGATACTTAAATAGCGCTCACACCAGAGATGACCACCAATCCCCCCAGTTCAGTTACCAGTGACATAGGAACATCCATTCTATGGAGATGCACAGCTCACAGGGCAACTTACCATGGCTCCTCTGTAGTAGGCTGTTGTGATGGTTCTGAACCTCTCCTGCCCTGCTGTATCCCTAGATGAGAGAGACGGTTTTCATCTTTACCTTGCTGAACCAAGCCAAAGTAAACCACACTGCCCAGGCCAGAGTCATACCCACAGTGCATTCTGTTTGCTATAAAATATGGTTTACATCTCATGGTTTAATGTTTTGGTATTTGCCTGGGATACAGATGCGCCAAAGCTGCTATAACCATGTTCAATGGACACAACCATAATCTAGACTGATGGCCAGATGTACCTGGAATCGGTACTCTTTCAAGCACCATACTGCTATATTTACTACATGGAAGAATGTGGAGTGGGTACCAAGGCAGATGTACAGAGAAATCTTTCAACAATCTGGCCATTCCTGCATGCATTGTGCTCCCCTCCTGAGGTAGAGTGACATTCTACCATCCCATCCCATAATACTTTCCACTTCTTGATCTCTCATGAGCCAAGATCTGAAGTGACCATACTTGATGTTGTATCACTCTCTTACCATATTTGTAGCTTGATCTTCTTCCCATCTAGTTCTATTGTTCTGATCTTGAAGTCAATACCTAAGAGAAAAACAACACAGTTCAAGCACAGCAAATGAGTGAGATCTTCATGCTGGCGGCAAAACCAACTCAGCATCCTGGTAATAGCAGTATTAATGTTTGCATACAGAAGAAAATGGTGTTTCGGTTGTCGAATTCATTCATATTTGCAATACTACAGTAGGAAATGCAAGACGTTGGCTCATGTGAAAAATGAGACTGGGTAAGTAACGTTAGATCACTTGACAGCTTTGTGGTCTGCTAGTTCAGCTGAGTACCCCACCCAAGCTGTAGTTAAGATAGTAGCTTTCCAGGCATCATGACTTGTTAAAATCGCTTTGACAGTTCTGGCAAAGTCTGGACTGTAACGTAACTTCTCGGCCTTAATCAAGAACCCTGTGACAAGCCGGTTAGGCTGCTTCCTGGCTAGCCACTACATCATGATTGCTAGCCAAAAAGTTAGCAATAAATTAGCATGACGGGATGGGCTGCTCCAGTAACACTTTTCGGCCTCGACAGCACAAATAATGCCAAATAAACCAACCTATAGTGGAGATAAACGTTGAATTGAAGGCATCCTCTGAGAATCTGAATAGCACACAGGTCTTTCCGACGCCTGAATCGCCGATTAAAAGTAGTTTAAACAAGTAATCGTAAGTCTTCGCCATGTTATTAGCTACTGCGGATATCCCGCCCGTCTGCTCTGCGAGGCCAAAGACGTCACCAATTGTCAGTTTATGGGATTGCGGATTGGCCACGGAAACTGTCACTCTTCTCTGTCGTCGTGGCTCCGGAAATCCGTTTCGATTGCATTGGGTTTGCATGTTTTGTTATCATTGGTCGCCCGGATTGCCATGAGCTTTCATAATTCATAGTTTGAGACACTGGATAGTCACAAAACAAACAGATTGTGAGAGATGTGCTCGATGTTTAGCTGCGACCAGCGGCTAGTATAGGTTGCTAAGTATGTCCGTTCCAAAAACAAAAAAAAGATCTAATTTCATCTGCAACTATTGATCGCGAACTCGCGTTGACATGAGTGATAACTTGTGGGACTCAGAAGTTAGTTTCCTATCGATTGGCTATCATTTAGACCCCTCCCCTTTTCCTGATTGGCTGTATTGATCCTCAAGCCGCATTGAGATTTGACTCCAAATCAACAGATATAATGTTGATATAATGTTGATCCCAAATCAACAGATATAAGACAAGAGTGATAGCTCGTTGGACTCAGGAGAGAGTGGTTTCCTATTGATTTTCTTTTTGTATTGATCCTGAACTTGCACTGACATTAGTGATGGCTCATTTGACTTGGGAGTATCCTATTGTTTGGCCATGTAATTTAAGCCCCTCCCCTTTCCTGATTGGCTGTTTTTTGATGATGATGATGATGACATGACTGATGGCTTGTTGGACTTCAAATCTAAGAAGAAGTCGATACTTGTGTCCTTTTAGGGAAAGTTATTTCCAAATTTTCTTGAAAACTTCTGTAAATTAAGCCCCTCCCCTTTACCGATTGGCTGTTTTGTGATTCTTTATTTATTGATTCTGAAACCACACTGAGCTATATGAGTGCTTATTATGTCATTTATCTTCATTGATTCCATGGTTGCTTAAAAAAAAGAATGTTCTGACATATTTTGCTTTCAAGTGTAAAGGGCAGTTGCTACTGATGTCACAATATAATGTCTAAGGGCTTTGCACTGAGTGTTTCATAAAACATTCACTGTCTTGCAAAGACAGAGGAGCTGAAGTGCTTATAGGTTCTTCCAACGTATTTCACTGATACAAGATTATATTCATTCAAATATGGGGAGCCACTAATTCCATTCTCTGTGTAATTAATTTTTTGGGCAAAACTGTAAAGCTCTGCGACAGCTAACCAGGAAACATTAAAATATGTTTGCTAATCTCTACCTCAAACCTAAATCTAATATACACGTGACATGTCTGGTCATACTGCACTCCAAAGCAATTGCCATGAAATAGAAACCAAAGGCTGAAAGTACACAACTGCAACGCAAGGGAGGAGTTCGTTGGTTTCATAGCGCCAAATACGTTGCAGCTTATCTAGAATTACGTGTTTATTACTTGATAAATTGAATCGGTGGAGTTGTTTATCCTGTTAAAGGTGGGACTATTCCGGTACAACACTATCAGACAGTCATTTCAGAAATAACAAGTTGCAGGTGTTTGTGTTGAGAGGCGCAAAACAGGATCTCTTCACATTGTCTTTTACTTTTGCATTGCAATCGACTTGGACGAACAACTTGACTGATTTGGATAAAAAAATGCCTGTAAGTAAATTACTTTTAATTTTGCTGGTGGAAATGTTAGAATTGTTTTACTGCCTGAGATAAAGCTGTACAAAAAGTGATTAATAATTGAGCAACTCATATAGATGGAAACAGAATGACAAAGATCTGTCAATCAGTTCAGTACAGATACACACATATATTATGGTATAATCGAAAATAGACCAATAATAATTAAATATGTCAGGATCTGTGTATCACTTCCATGAATGATGCCTGGACATGCATGGACATGTCCCTGTGTACTTCTAAAGCAGTTCACTCATCAGACTGTAGGGGGACGGGTTATAACGTCAGCATTTAACAAACTCTCAGTGGCACGTTCATGTTCTGATCTCCATTGCAGTTGGCTGAGGATCTGATGCACCCCAGTTTTGTCAATGAGAAGAGAAAACACAAGAAGAAGAGGCTGGTGCAGAGCCCCAACTCATACTTCATGGATGTTAAATGCCCAAGTAAGCAGTGGGTGACTACCACACCACAGCACAGTTTTCAACCCCAGAGATCACAATGGTGGTTATCTCTTGAAATCTGTTTTGATTGATCAATCAAACATTTAAAAGTGATTTCTCATCCTTCTTTAATTGCTCCCCAGGCTGCTACAGGATCACCACCATTTTCAGCCATGCCCAGGCAGTGGTGCCTTGTAGGGGCTGCTCCATCATCCTCTGCCAGCCTCAGGGGGGCAAATGTCGACTGACTGCAGGTGAGTTATATTGTAACAACAGTGGTGCACAAGATCACAAACTGGCATTACATTTCATCTCCAGTTCAGAGACGCTTTGACAATACTGTCTCCCCCTTCTTACATGTTGTAATAATAAATAGTACAGTTTATTTGAGTAGCACTTTTCAAACAGGGTTACAAAGAAGTTATTGTCCTTTCTCCTGTGTCCTGGCTCCCTATTGGAAGACTCACTTCCCAATCTAGTATCATGTTTGTGGAGCACAATCAATTTCAATTGCATGCTCGCTCTTATTTACTGTCCATTTTCGTTGGAGCAAACCAAACTGCCATGTGCACTGCACCCTACTTGCTCATCCACTGTAGTTCTTGCCAGGTAACATCAAGGTGTTATTATATTGGTGAGATGACCAAGTATCAGAGGACACAGCTTGGGGAAAAGTCCTGTCTTCTACTCAAACAGTGTTTTGTCTGCAATGACTTATTGAAATGTTTGTTCTTCTGACTTTTTTCCATCTAGGCTGCTCCTTCAGAAGGAAATACTGAGCAGAAAAGTGCAAAAGTAAGCAGAGAGCCATTGACTGGCATCAGCATGGACCATGGCTAGATGAATGAGTCTTCTGTACCATTCCTGACTCCTGATTTTTGTGTCACCATACAAAACTCTCTTTATCAGAGAAATTGTCTCTTAACTTGATCTAAATTATAAAGAATTTCTATAAACTCAGATTATCTCTTAAAATGTTATTTGTAACGGAGTGATCTGATGTGGCACTTAATGTAGAATTCACCCTGAATGTAAAAATGGTGACTGCTTCTCCTGTATGTGTTTTTGTTGTTAAAATATTGAGTGCACAAAGTGATTTCTGTAAAAAAAAATGTATTGGGTTGAAATCAGGGGGGAATGAAATGTTTCAAAGGTTCAGTCAAATGTGAGGCTTTTTCATGGCCTAAGAATGAGATAAAACCATGACGACGTTCACAAACAACAATATAACATTTTAAAGGTTTATTGTCTCTGTTATGCGTCTTCTTTGGTTTCGAGAGTTCCCCTGCCAAACAGAAGTGGTGTAAAAAATCGGAGCAATACAACTTTTCATTAATAATACCTAACATTGTTCTACTATATACAATAATTTTCCGTGGTTTACAAAACTTGACTGAAGATCCAGTGGTTTTGGGTTTAGGTCGATCACATAATACCATAGGAAATATGACTATTCATTATGGCAAATTGTAGGAATGTAGGAAAAGTGGTCAGGTCAAGCTCATGGAAAGGTGGTACATCGAAGAAAATATGTGTAAGTCCAGGACACAAATGCACAGGTCTCAATAAAACATACACAGGTTGTGCGCCGATTGTATCCTGAAACATGTAGGCTTCAGGATCATCTAGGATTGGTAGAGAAGTTATTGCTTTCTAGTGTATGAAGTGTGCCTGATGTTTGAAGAAGCCTCAGATATTGATATGGAGTAGCTGACTACATAACGTTATTTTACAGTGAGCACTAGAAATGAAGTGAAACCTTTCCACAAGAGGGCACCTGTCCATTTGACCATAATGTTGTTTACACACAAACAGATGCATTTAGGAGCATACTGCTGAGACAGGCACAGAGGAGCCCACTGCATGTTTGTATGTAGGTGGTACGTCATGATTATGATTGCAAAAACTGTTAACTAACCTCTAGGTGGCACTTGGGAGCCACACTACTGGAGACTGGGCAAAACCCAATGCCATCTACAGTATATGCATTGAAATCGTGAGATCAAGATAGAACCTATATTCACTTATAATATAAGTTTGAGTTCTTGAGTGACCAAATCTGAGGTTCCTGTGGGTGTTTTGTAAATATAGTAATTGTCCATTCTTTCTATAAAGTGGTCAAAAATAATTCCCGGAAGAAAATTCTGCAATAAAAGCAGGAGATACAAAGGAGGCGATGGGTTCAGAATGACTTTCTCATCTTAAAAAGAGACATTACAGAAAGAAAGTTGTGCCTTAGAAGAAAATAAACAAGGGTACAAATATTAAGTTAATCCCCTTTTCCATAGGGAATAAGATTTTACAGCTTGAAATGTGGAATGGAGTTGAAAATTGATGGAATGTTACATGACTATCTCATCCTCTCCAGCTTCCTCTCTGTGTGTTTATAAGCTGTTCAGTTCCTGCAGGGTCTGGTCCAGGACTTGATGCATTCCCAGATTCTCTTCTTTGGCGTGTGATAATTTCTCTAGAGAGAAAAAGCAAAGAAAGCAAGATGGTAAGCACTTTGAATCAACAGCACCAAATAATACCACTCACCAATTCATTCTCTCTCTTTTACTCTTTTACTATTCATTGAACACATGTTTTGCTCAGCTTTGGTCATGTTAAGTTGTTCCACATGCAAAAAAAACCAACCACACAATAGAATCCTAATAAAACTCAAGTTAAATTTGCATGCGTAAACTCCTGATGGTTATTCTCTGTCAGCTGGCTGTCAGTAAAATACACTCTACCGATTCCCTAGAGGACTTGTGTGTCACATTGTGAGGATTATTCATTACAGTAGATGCTACCTGCTATAAACAGTGCTATAGGCACACAAAATACTCAAGAATCCATGAAAACCAAATAAATATGTTACATTTTAAACCAATATAGATGATAGTGAGGAAATCACAGGGAGGTGCACACTGTTAATTCATGCTAACACTTCAGAATATCTCACCTTGTAAAGTACAACTTGTTGATAATCGGGATGGATCATATACAGTAATGAACAATTGCAAAGAACAAACTGTTGGTTATCTATTTAAATAAATAGTCTGTGACAAAGTACTGAAACATGTAGCTTAGGTAATGTATCTTAGCAAGTTTTACTCCTCCCTTTTACACCAAGCTATAAGCTAATATGAACAATGAAAAATGAGAGAAAAGAAAGCTGCAAGGTAGAAAAGGCAAGGATTTTTTAATAAATGTAGTTGTTTTGCACAGATTGTTTTGCACAGTGAGATGGGCAGAAGGCACAGATAATCAAAAGAGAGAAGATGAGGCAGAAGTCAGAACAAAATAGAGCTGGAGGGGAGCGAGAGGGAGAAAGAGAGAGATGTGACAGCATCTACAGAGAGGTCATATCATTGAGGGCATGGTCCAGCTCCTCACTAATGGCCTTGTACTTCAGCTTCTGAGCATACAGTTCATCTGGAGGTCAAAGGTCGACAGGACATACAGGCAGATGTCAAGGACAGCAGCAACAATAACAAGCCAAAAGCAGGAAGAAAATGAGAGACAGATGGAGGCAATAGAGCATAGGGATGAAAGATAGGAGAGAAAGAAAAACAGGTAATCGTTTTTAAGGATGCAGAAATGCTTAAAAGAAAGAATGATACATATCTATCATGAAATGAAACCATGCAGGAAATCCTTTTGCTGGATGGGAGCTTTGAGCATTTAAGCTTGTACAGAATGTCTCATAAAAGGGCTCCAATAATGCCATAAACTCAGTTGTCTGTGGTTCTACAACCAAATAATGCTGACCTAAAAACATTTGAGCACATTCTGTCCTCTTTGCAAGCATGGCTGACATGGAATAGTTCTGCAGAAACAAGGGTCTTTGCACTTGTAGGGGAAAAGGCTCACTGCATAGTTCTTTACACTGGAGACCCAGACCATATTTCATTAGCTTGTCTTAGTAAGGAGTTTCCATACATTTGGCAAGGAACCCTTTTCTTTCCACAGAAAATATTTCCAGTCTTGCTGAAACAAGACACCTAGCTGGGACCCATGTCAAAATGAACTGTGTAAGAAAATGGGGCGTGGGTTTATTCAGATGTTGCTTGATTGGTCAGATGGAGGATTAGGTAGCGAGAGCCCCTGACCTACAGGGAACTACACTAAACTATCCAGTTGTGGCTCCTCAACAAACTTGACATGTCTATTCATTTACTGACATTGAATGTGTCACTAGGTCCTGATGCATGGTTTTCATTTAAAAGCTTGTTGTGTCTTAACAGACCAATTATGCTACTGAAAGAAGGAACATTTGTCTCCATGTTCTATTACAACAATTATGCTGTCTTTTGGTGCAAACAAACATATTTTCCAATATCTAAACATTTTATCAACTGATGTAACTGATCTCATACCTTCCAGGTCATCAATGGACTTTTCCAGTTTGGCCACTGTCCTCTCTGCAAACTCTGCACGGGTCTCAGCCTGGCCAGAACACAGACATGGGTCTCAAGGTAAGAAACTAGCTCTGACACAGTAAAAATTCAATCTGTATGACTGGAATACTGTGGATTTTCAAAATCCTTTTTGTTGAGGTCCTTGTCGCTTGTCTGCTCCAGTAACCATCATATCATCAAATGTTTCGTTGGCCGTTTTGACTGCACAAACAAATTAAGTTGATAAAATGGAACACAGAGTGTTTTGGAGAGCAGAGTGAATATACTGTAGGTCGGGAAATAACAGCTAATGACCAGCCAAAGCATTCAATGTATTAACAAAAACAATCTAAAATTGTTGGTCCAGATGAATAAAAAAGACAAATGTTTTTGGTGTTTCTGCATGTTGTACTTTTAATTTTGGCACTATGTTTTTGTTGTTGTGAAATTGAATTATTTTGGTCTGTTTTGCTCTGTGCAACTGCATATATACTATAGTTATCTGAAGGAATGAGCATCTTTTTTCTTTCTTGTATGATGAAGTCCAGGGAATGTATGCTGTGGTAAACAGAGGAACCAGCATCTCACCTCCTTCAGTTTGTCACTGAGAACCTTGATCTCCTCCTCATACTTGTCTTCTTTTTCTGAGTACTGTTAAAAAAACAGGGACACAGACAGATATTATTACCAAATCAATCTAAGACACACAAATACATGTGAACACATGCTTGCATCTACACATGCATATGTGCACACTGACACACCACCATCTGAGGAATATTTCCCTCTGTGACTGCTCAAAGAGAGCACTCCCCCTGAGGAGTGATATGTAGACAAAGCGTGGCATGAAATGGGCAAGGTTGTGCTTTGATGCCAACCACAGCACGCCTGACACGTTATCATGCGAGATATCATGCGGCCTGTCTGTGCCTGGAGAGGAATGTACTAAAGAGGTAGAATGCACTGCAGGTCTCTACTGGCTGCTGGTTCACATATACTAACACTAACAACAATATACTAACTTGTGTGGCCATCACATCACATTTGATATGCTGTATCAAATAAAGCCTCAGAGGCCAATTTGTCAGCTGGTGGATAAGCCATATACTTAAAGCAGCTATGTATCACAGGAGTTTTATGTTCAGGTTTTCATCTAAACAAATTGAGGGGAAAATGAATGTTTGGGTTGGAAGTAAGGCCTAACTGTACGCAATTATAATGGAGGTGGTTAGAAAATACTTTGGTGATGAGGTAGCCCTACCTGAGGAGCTCACTCAAATTACTGTCCATTGAGCCATGAGGATGGCCTAAATGATAGGATACGGGAGACTGGTGATCTACGTACTGAAGGCCAGACGTGGGTCAAACAGTATTTTCAAGTAATCCTTATATTTGCTATAACTTGCATGAAACACAGGATGAAGTTACCACCTACCTGTACTTAAGGAACAATAACATTTTAGATTGTGCAATTTTCTGTTTTTCAAATATTGACCAATGAACAAGCAAATTGTTCTTTCTATTTTTTTTAAAAAAAGTTGATAAACAGTATTTTGGAATGAAACATTCTACTCTAAATTTAATAATCTTGCATCCATTATTTTATCTTATGTGGCAAACTCCACTGATGGCTAAAGCAAATCATGAAATGTGATTGCAAATATGATTTGACCCAGGCCTGCTGGGCTTCA
>OOFE01011212.1:0-11751 GCA_900323365.1 Monocentris japonica
CACACACACACACACACACACACACACACACACACACACACACACACACACACACACACACAAACACACACACACACACACACACACATCACATATGTATACACACACAATGCCAAGACAAATGCTATCGGTGTAATTAGGGCCCATAAAGGGGTGAGAAGAGACGGCTCAGAGGAGATACAGTACATCTCTGTCTCCCTCTCCACATACGGCAGCGTACATATGACATATATACAGTCCAATAAAACACTCAGTCTGTGTGCTGTGAACTGAGCCAAATATAATTACCTTTCTAGGACCACTGGTCAGGTCACATAACTACTTGAACTTCACTTGTATGAGACTCATGCAACTGTAAGACACTTTATGTGGGTGCTTAAATGTAATGTCATACTTGCATTGTCATTCAATGTCAAACATACAAACTTTTAAAATCGAAGTAAAATAATCTACAATCTTTGGTACAGCAGCAAGAAACTACAGTAATACAATATAAAACAAATATGCAATGCATGACATCAGGTTAGCAACATTCTTGTTAAAGGGTGTGGCAGCAAATTTCTATAAGTGCGTATTAAATCCTTCATTCTTTCTATAAAAAGTGAACATCTTGTTAATTGTTGCTGTTACAGTCACTGATGACTGTAACCTGACATCGTCCACACTGTAGCAATGACCACATGGAGTGTATGGATAGTTGGACACTTGGGCATGAACGGGTGTCATAATAACAGTGTAGGGACCTACAAATACACACACATACACAAACACACTTTATTCTGTACACTTTAAGCTTTAAATAGTGTTCAGAGAGAGAGAGGGAGACGAGGTGGAGAACAGGAGGAGAGCAGAAGCTGGCACGACTCCACAGAGTGTTTTCTGTCGCTGGCCCCTTGGAGCAGGAACATTATTGTGAATATTAGTTCAGAACTTCTGGCACCCATCCAGACACTGGCCCCTGCCTGTGCAAGAGGGTTAGCAGCAGGGTTCAAGCCCCAGCACACACACACACACACACACACACCACCACTACCATTAACCACCACCCCCCACCTCCACAACACACTCAAGACTAGAAAGACTCCATAACAACAAGATGTGTGGAGCCTCAAGTCCTGCCCAGCCCTGATAACAAGCCGCAGCTTTTAAAAATAAGCAAACACATGTGGCTGTTTGATGTCCCGCTTATCGCTAGTAACTTTAAATACTCAGAGTTTCTCCAGCGAGATCAAATTCAGTAATTAATCTGCTAGCTTTTTTTTATGAATTAAGAAAAACTTTGCTCAAACACTCACTGCTGTGTCCGTGCACCAGTAGAGCTTCTGGCAGGCTTCTTTCATGCTACTAATGAGAAAGTGGCAGAGAAGGCTGGAGAAGTCTGCTGGACTCCGTACACAGTTGTTTTGCTTCTAACCACTCAGGGTGCGTGGTTATTCTCCGATGAGTGGTGAGGAAGTGCATGGTGGTGTGTGTGTTTGTTTTAATAGGGCTCAGAGCTTTACAGTCAAAGGAATAGCTACTTCTTTTCTCTTGGGGCAGAGGACCAGATCGAACATAATCTCCTGTGAGAAAACTGATTGCCGCTTGTTGTTGTTTTGTTCACATTTGAGATTCATCAAAGCAAATTCACCAGAGGACCTAAGCTTACAGATAAATGCACAAAGCATTTAATAGACAAGCAGAAATAGAAGAAATTGAACTTAATGAAGACGGAAAGAAAATGTGAGAGACGGACAGAAAGACAGACGGACAGTCATGATTATAATCATGTTAATCAGGGCTGATTCAGGAGTCACTAGGCTAAATGCAGTGATGCCAGTGAAAAGGGAGACAGCACCCTGGCACAGAGTTGAAATAATAGAGAAACACAAAGGCCGAAGTATGAGTTGAGAGCAGTGGAAGGGGCACCTCCCTTTCAGGGGTGGAGGAGGGTGCAGGGGTCTATTCAAGAGGAACGGGGAGACACAATGCCCCAGGGTCAGTGCTGGGTCAGCAAAGTCCATGAACTGTAGGTTCCTGTGTATGAGTGGTGGCAGGCAGGAGTAAGCCAAAGACTATAGAAAATAAACAAGTAAGGTGTTAGCATTAGCCATTAGCATTAGTAATGCCAGAGGAATGCCAAAGTTTTTACCAACACCAGTACACTCAAAAAGAGTCTGTGCGTGCATGTGTGTGTGTGTGTGCATGTGTGTGTGTGTGTGTGTGTGTGTGTGTGTGTGTGTGTGTTTACATTCATCTGCGTGTGTGTGCAGGTGTATGCTTGTGTATGTGTGAGGGAGCAAATTTTAGGGGTTCAATTCTTTTGACAAAGCCATCCCAAAAGTCATGTATCTATAGCTATCTCTTTGACCTTTCAACTATGACCCTTGGGATGTCAACACAACGAGGGGTTCAGAGCTGTGTTACCATGGCAACACTCTACTAGTGGGTCAATGTGGGGACAGATGGGATAGAAGGTAATACTTATGCATGCATACTTTTAAATTCCCATCATCGTGTGTGTGTGTGTGTGTGTGTGTGCTCTCACGTGCATGCATGTACTTGTTAGTCCTTTTACCAATGTGTGTGTGCCAGGTTCCTGTCTGTCATCCTCAGCAGTGCACTCATTAAGAGAGGGCACACCGAGGTCTCTGCTGCACTCAACGCTCCACAACAACAGCCCTGCACGCCCCTCCAACCCGCTAACCAACCAACCCCAATGAGGATGAGTCGTTGGGGACCGCAGCACCCTGGTCTCTATCCCAGCCTGCCCTGGGGGGGCAGGAGGGTAGTGAGGGTTTTGTCCCCCACCTCCCTTTTGTTAGAGTAGCCCCCGTAATAAATCTGGATCTGGTAAATAGCCCATGAATAAAGGGAGATTTTATCCTCCGTGGCACAGGGAAGATTTAGTGGGCAGAGGCAGCGTCGCTTCTCTTCTGAACAACTACAAAGTGGTCACTCAGCGAGCCTTAAGAGGCATAAAAAGCCTGCGGTAGTTCATTAAATCTCCAGCATGAAGATGGGACCGCTGTGGCAGTGATTTACGGCAGTCAGGTGCATATATCCGCAGTGGCACTCAGCCCCACCTCTTATTCTCTGTCTGTCCCAATGAGGAAATAACTGAGCTGCACTATTTAATGGCTGCATAGTTGGGAGACACACAGAGAGACAGGGACACTGGGAGGAAAGAGAAAGGGCTGGAATGAAAGAAAAAGAGAGGAAGGGAGGGGGATACAAGAGACAAGAGCAGTGTTTTTTCAACTCAGTTTGTTGTTGTCACACAAATTATAACTGGGAATAAATACTGGTGTCTTTGATAGTGATTGGGGGCTGTTTTGAGTGTGGTTCTCGGTGGATGTGTTTGACCTCATGATGAGTCAGTGGAGGGTGCAGAGGGTAAAGGAGAGCCAGAGGTCAGTGCATGAGAGTGAACTCTTCACCCTGTGGCCCCTGCTTGACTAACTGGCTGTTCGGTCGTGGGGTAAAATGTAAATGTGAATCTGGCTGCTTCTGCTGCTTTCACAGTCACGGTTTAAATTGCTTTGCAAATGATTTTCGGCTCAGGGTTAAGAAAATATTTCATATATTTCCTACTGTGCCTTTGTTAATATGTTACTTCTGATATTTAAAATTGAAAACTCTCCCACAACCACTGCTGTAGAATCACATTTTGTAGCCATAATGAAATCACAGGTGTTTTATATCATTCCAAAGACTAATTGTATGACTCAGGTTGCTTGGTTTGTGGTTTATGATAGTGACTGGACACTTAATAACTCCTGGAAATGTTCACTCTTTAACTTATCACCATTCCACTAACATCCTGCTATACATGTTATACACATACACACCCACACACCAATCTCTGCCTCACTGACTTTACTGTGACCTTGCTGTAATCACCTCACCTTATTATTTTCTCCCAGATTAAACAACAACCATTTGTAAGTCACACTCCCTCACCTTGGGGCAATTCCTGCCGAGCCATTTAAGATGTGGAACATTAAATATTTGGTCCTAGATTCTTCTGTGCTTTCTGCCAGTGATAGGGCGTTCGCTGAGCACTCAGCATTGTGTTTGTTCAGTGCAAACACCAGCACAGCACAGCCTCCAAGGCAAGGCCCTCAGATAAAAAGGGCATGGTGGATCATAGTAATGTCCCGGAGAGCCGCTACAAAGAATTCTGATAATGCTGTCATGAAAATGAGTGATGTTTTGGTTTGTTCAGCACATGAGGCTCAGAAAGTCTGAATGCTCAACACAGCTGCCAGTAGAGTGTCGGCCAGTAACGTTGGCCAGGATTGACCTGTTGTTTATTATAACCAGCTGTTGTTGTTGGCAAACATTTTTCCTTGTAGATTATAATAAATTCATTACTGACAGTGTTAATTGTGACCAGTGATGGGCAGTAACAGTAATATTATTATTTTCCTTAGTAACAAGTAGTATAACAAATTTCTATTTTAATTTTATCATACTGAAGTTAAATAAGCCAATCTCTGTCCCCGGATTTATTGTCGTTATAACTAAAGGACACGTCGCTCCCCTCACACACTGCGCTAGCCAGCTTGGATAAAGGCTGGATACGTTTACATTCAGTGGATGGATGTATTCCCATTATTTTGATTTTGTCATGAAAAAAAGATGACAAAAATATTGTTGTCAAATGTAAACTATGAGCAGGTACTAAAATGTTTTCCACTTGAAAAACACCACATCAAATCTCCTAAAACATCTGCTAAGACGGCACAACAACGTCAAGCTTGCGGAAGAACATCCCACTGAAGATGAGACTTCTGCAGCTGCAGAGGGTGGCTGTAGTCCTACCATGGCCAAACAACCAAAACTTTATTTTAAGCAAGGACAGGCTGGGCATGCTTTAAGCGAAAAAGAACTAAAGAAGCTTGTGGTTGGGTATGTTGTGGAAGAAATGTGGACTCATGGTTGAACTTCTTTGGGTTCATAATCTGTAAAAATTTGCCTGCTAAGCTGCACAGGAGGTATTTTGAAGGTAAGAGGAAAAAATCTCAGTTTTTTAATGCAGCAGGAATAACAAAAAAGTAAAAAAGTAGTGTAATTATTGTATGTAATTACTTCTCCCAGTGAGTAACAAGTAATATTATTACTTTTGAAATGAGTTACGAGTAAAGAGGAATATATTACTCTGATTGTGACAAAGTTTATTAATGTCAGATTTCTACCTCTAAATCAGAAACACAAGTAAAGATAACCTGTTAATATCTTCACCGAAGGACAGCATGAGGGCAGATAAATGCCATTTACCATGGGAGTGTTGTACTATGACTCTCCAGATAAGATGCTTTAGATTGATATTAATCAAATTTAGAGGCGTGGAGTTTTCCACTCCTTTCGCCTCTCTGTTTCCTCTCTTGCCCTCCACTCTCCTCTCCTCCCCTGTCTGTCATTCCTCCTCTCCTCCTCTCCTCTACGCCTCATCCCCCTCTCTCTGTGCTGTCGCTATAAAGATGTAGGGCCTGATCAGTGGAAGCTGATGTCCTAATAGAGTAGTAATGAGAATAGATCTGCTGGCTGCCTGGCTGTCTGCGTGTCCCAGCATGCTGCTGTGTTCAACCACTTATGAAAGACATGAGGGGGAGAGTGCGACGTGCTCTGGCCCTTAACACAAAGATAATATTCACTGTTTTATCCACCTCTCCCTGACAAATGACTGTCATTAATCAGCAGGCAGAAGGCCTGCCCTGTGTGTGTGTGTGTGTGTGTGTGTGTGTGATGCAAGTGGCGTGTGTGTGTGTGGTAAAAAAAAGAGTATAGAGGTGAATTCAGAGCATGTGCCTCCCCCTGTATTTGTGCAAGGAACACACACACACATACACATTCCATACAATGTCGCTATAGATGAAGATGAAGGACGCTGACTTATTGGTTGACTGGGCTGTTGGCTCCTAGACAGATTCAAGTTCACATTTATTCTGTAAGCCTGCTAAGAATAGAATAGAATAAAATAGAATAGAATAGAATAGAATGAACTTGAGGGATGGGAAAATGGAAAGAAAAAGGGATAGAAAGAGGGAAGTAGAGAAAGTGAAAGAGGGACAAGTGGGAGAGTAAATAAATGGCGAGGTTAACAGGCACAAAGGGCTGGTGTGAGGGCCAGTTGTTGGCCCTCTCAGTAGATGAGGTGGCAGAGAGAGAGACAGAGGGCCCGAGGAGGCCTTTGTGTGAATGAATGTGTCCCTCTCTCCAATGTTATCATGATGGAGAGTCATTAATCACAGTCCTGACACAATACACAGTGTCCAAGAATCACACACTTGGCCACTAAGCATACACACACACGTACACACGTACACACACACACACACACACACACACACATACAGACAAACAGGCAAGTACAAGCACAAATATACACCAGCATACTGTATAGATGCAAGGCATATTCACACAGCCCTGACTCATCTCACACAAAGTATGTGTGTGTGCGTGTGTGTGTGTGTGTGTATGAGTTCATGCGTGTATGTGCTTGTGAGTGTGCATGTTTGTATTAGTGCACTCTCTACTTCACCTACACTGCACAAAATCCCTGGTAGACCAAATCAGTGATTGTTTGCCAGATAAAAGCCAGTACAACTATGAGACTGAGCTACGGGAAAAGACCATAATGTCACACCACACATGAGACCACTGCCCTTCAACACCTCACCTATACACAGGAACAAGCTATTTAAAATTCTCTACTAAATGAAATGGCTGTAAGGGAGGTCTAAGTAGCTTGCTATGATAGGGCTTGGCAGCCAAAAGCTGAAAGCTGTTGCCGAACAGAATTGCTGTCCTACACAGAGGCTCCACTCTCTGAACTGGCCCTTGGCCCTGGCCCTTGTCCCTCCCTCTGGCCTCAGTCTGGCCTCGGTCTGGGCCTGGCTTGTCCCCAGTCCTGCCAAACCTCCACTACGTCCCCTAGGAGGATCTCTGGATCTCTGATGTGTGCTACTCTGCTGTGCTTTGCCAAGCACACACTCCAGCTGCCCAACCAAATCCAGGCATGACCTGACATACACACTGCACCGACTGTGAGCAGAGCCACCTCACTAACCAATCCATCTCCTCCTGTCATGTAATCCGTGTCTTTATTTTTCCTTACCCATCTAAAGGGCAGAGAAATGCTCATATTGGTGTACATCTTTGTCTGTCCATCTCCGTCTCCGTCTCTGTCTTTCAGACTCTCTTTCACTCGGTCTCTTTCTCACACACACACACGAAACACACACGCGTACAATCCAAACCCACTCATTTGCCACTGGCAACCCTCCCATATTCATTGCTGCCAGTAACAGAACAAATGACTTTATGTTATGTTGCATGTTGTCATAGTGAAGTCTCTCACTGCCCTTCTCTCTCTCTCTCTCTCTCTCTCTCTCTCTCTCTCTCTCTCGCTATCCAAAATTACAATATGGCTCACCATATTTGTTTGTTTCTATCTTGTTTTAAATTCATTCTGTTGTACCTTTCATTGCTCTCCAGTGCCAACGATCACAACCTTGTTTTCTTAAAAGTGCTTTACAAATGAAGGTGGATTTTGAACTAGACAAGATGGGCTTGATTTATATTGCCAGACACTTCAACAGCCTCCGATGTGGACACACAGCTGGCACTCCTCGTGATTCAACTTCTATTTTGTTCAGGTCTGCTATCCAGACAGCTCATTTTCTTTTATTATCCACCATCCTTTAGTGTTTTATTAGTTTTTCAGATATTGCAGATGAGGGATATAAAGAAGAACAGTATGACATAATGTGCATGGTCTATTCTTAACTGTTTTCCTCACTGGTCAGGTCAGTAGGTCAGACATCTCCTGTCATCTATGCTTTTGCTCAGGTCTGCTATCCACAGAACTTATGTTCCAACCAATCCAGTTCTGATGGGCCTCCCCATCTCCCTTTCCGCCTGTTTTCCCCTTCTCTTGTGGGATCAGCGAAGCCCCGGTAGGCCCAGGGAGGGTAAGCCCCGACTGGGATATGCCCACCAGGGAGCAGCCTGCTGCTGGAGTAGTGCCACAGCAGCTAAACTGTTTAGCTTCAGGAGACCGCTAAGTTACTGTGGTCGCTCACAGGAGGGATCACAGTCCCAGCTCACAGTCCAGCAGCATATAGGAGAAGCCATTCAAAGAGAGAGAGGGAGAGAGAAACAGAAAAAGGAGAAAGTGTAACAGGAACATGAGAGGAAAGTGGGGGCAGAGAAGATGTGAGAGAGAGCAATGATTATGTCATTATGTCATTTACAATAGCAGTTTAATGCCTAACATGAGCAATGTACACTGTGACTCTATCGTGATATAGGTTCTGTTTGTCACAAGGACACAAGATTGTTCAGTAGTTTGGTGTGTCCACTGCTGATTGTTTTTGCCCTGAATAGTGTGACCAGTCGCATGCTGATGTATCATACTTTTTGTTTTTTGCTTACGCTGTCTCTCTGCCTGTTCACATGCCCATCATCCTTTCTGTTTGCTGCTCTCACTCTCTGTCTGTCTGTCTGTCTATCCCTCTGTTTGTCCATCCCTCTTTCTTTCTGTCTGTCAGCATTGTCCTGAGAGGAGTATGCGGCCTCCACACATGAGAGCATTTAACAGGGCTGTTGGCGTTGTGTTTAATAGTTCTGGTGATGATAATTGTGGGCTGCGTGATGGCTTGCTCGTTAAAGCCGCTGCAGTAAGAGTGGATTTTGGGCTGTAATTGCAGCTCGTTAGGATAATGCCAATCAGCAGCGTTGGCCCGGCTCAACGCCCATGTGTGCATACTGAGGCCCTGAGTTCCTGCAGGCCTCCAGGCCCTCTGCAGCACAGCAGAGCACTCTCTATCACACACAATGATACAGCGGTCCAGCGATTCTATACGTTTAAATTGCAATCAATAAAACAGGCATTCATTTAATCAGTTAATCAATCAATCATCAACTAAAGATCTTCAAAGTATTGCACTTCTCACAGCATCTGTATAGAAGAGATTGAATAGAAAAAAAAATCTAAATACAAATTCAAACCCCTATGAAAGAAATAGTTTGTCAACATTTTGGTTCAGATTTTAAAGGTAATACAGCATGATATATACTAAGCTACTGTATGCAATATAATATGCAATTCATGCAACCTAATGTTTTGTGTTTTGTTTTCATTCTGTCATATTGGATATAGATGATAAAACGTTTTGGTTGAGGTTTCACTAATATTTTAACTATTATCACTAGTTTTTCCAGGTTCAGAGAACTGTGCTTGCAATGAGATATTTAGCAAAGTACTATTTGCTACAGTAATTGTGGCAACAATTTGTATCAATTCTTAAATCAGTCAAAGAGAGTCAATGAAATATCTGTTGCAGACTCAGTATATCATGTTTACTTTACAGTTACAGCCAAATAAAATACAAAACACTGTGTGATACATCAGCATTTTTTAGGCACATTAAATATCTTTAACTCTAAAAATTGATGGAAGTTGCTCCCCCACTTTTTCCAAATAAAGTTAGCATTTGTGCTAGCATCATTTTACCCAGTGTACCAGGCTTTAGAGTTTGAGTAAGAGCCAGGTTTAGCCAGGCCTGGAAGTGGAAGCTCTGATGTGGCCTGTCTCCCTGTGCAGGGGTGCACATAGCTGCACATGGCTAGTGTATAATTTAAGATTTCTGGTGAGCTAAATAACACTCTAGCTCAATAGCCATCAATATGGCCGCTTGTAAAATGTGTCTGGGACCAGTTGGGGGCTGGCTGGCTTGTTAGGTGCTGGGAATGTTTGAGGCAGGTGGTGGAGGGCCAAGGCCAAGGTCCATATGGATCTGATCACAGAACAGTAGTGGCAGCTTATGGGGTTTTGCTGCTTTATTCCAGCACATGCTGTCTCTCTAGCTCCTTCACTCAGTGGCTCTGTTACTGTGCTTGTCTGTATATGTCTTTTTGTCTCTCTTTTTTGCTGTGTCTCACTGTCTGTCTCTCTCTTTGGTGCTCTCATCTTTCAAATCTTAAGTTACTTTTCTTCCACGTTTACACTCTGTTACATTTGGGTCTGTGTTTGTGCATGCATGCACGTGTCTTCATCTTATTTATTACAATTTTATCATTTTTTCTCATTTTATCAATTTTGTTCATATCACATAGTTTTAAGAAATTGTTTGCTCATTTGTGTATGGTGTGCATGACCACATCAGCCCCTCCAGGCAGCTCTGTAGAGAGGTAGCTAACAGAAAAGAGAAAGAATCAGTAACGAATGAAATCTTGCTTGCTTCCCAGACGGCCTGGATTTTAATCACAATGTCATGTTTTCAAATGAGCTAAATGAATCCCTTCTCCCCTCTTTGTCTCTAACCTCAAATATTTACTGTTGGCGTTGTCTGTGTGTTGGGCAAGTGTGCGAGCGGGTGGAGAGTTTGAGAAGTACAGCACACTGCTGTGTGCCTGGGCCAGAAAGGGATTCTGGGTCCAGCTCAACCCAGCCCAGAGGGCCCGAGTGTGTAGCCTAGCTGCTTAATTGAGATCTCAACGTGACATTGAGCGCTTGTAAATTACAATGTGCTGGCCAGACAAGCTAGAAGCCTTCATCTCAGCAGCAGCTCCACAAACATGTGGTGTGTATATGCGTGTGTGTGTCTGTGTGTGCCTGTGTAAGTGTGTGTGTGTTTTTGTTTTCTATTTGTGCGTGTGTAACTGGCAGGTTTTACACAATCTTCTGGCTGCGTCATTATAGTCGATGCCCCTCTATTTCTTTATAGGACCATGAATAAATCACTAAAAAATGTGTGCCAGCCTGACTCTCATTGCAACCATACAAGCCCCGCCTACCCCCTCTGCCAAACCACCAATCCACTCTCTCAACTCCACTGCCCCTGCCCATGTCGTCAACTCCACCCATTTTCTCTTGCCCCTCCCCTTTTCAAACCTTTATTTGTTTTCGCACACTTGTTGATTCAAATTGCAATATGGATGTGCAACACCTTCCAAACTTTATAACTATCATGTGTCTGTAGAGTGTATCAGAGTTTAGCATCAAAGCTTGGGGTGATTACACGGTGCACAATATGCTGAATTGGACATATATGTACACACTGGCACAGAATATCGACTTTTTCACTCACACATGAATGAAAACACAAATGTACAGGCACACGAAAAGGGGCAGGCACACACAAACTTGCACACACACTAACCAGAATACAGGAGAACCACACACGCGCGCCCATGCACGCACGCGCACATACTCACATTAACCACAGGCACACATTCATGTATACAGACTTGTCAGTCAAGCAGTATGAGTGTTTATATTTAGAAGTTGTAATGAGTGTGATGTCATTTCTCCGTGCTCCTGAGAACAATCTGGCAATCTGGATACTGTCAATCACTCTGTGCCTGCAGGCGTTAGTAGACTGAGGTGGGTGCATGTGTGTGTGTGTGTGTGTGTTAGTTTAGTTTAGGGGTTTTGATGAGCGACTCTTAACAAAGACCCAACATATGAGCTGCACATGGTGCCTTATATGAGCAATGGGCTTCATCACTCTCACCTCATCACTGCAACAACTGCATATTCACACACACCCTAACACACACCCACACTTACCCGCTCTGCAACACACACCCTCACACATCCATGCGTACCACCCTCTCCACACACAGTTATATACATACCCTGTCACTCATTCTCTCTCTCTCGCTCTCTCTCTCTCTCTCACACACACACACACAAAAAACCCACAGTGTTCCTGGCCACTTCCATGACCACTGGAATGGATGGGATTTTGTTTGCTTTTT
>OOFE01011213.1:12892-23055 GCA_900323365.1 Monocentris japonica
TCGAATGAGAGCATCTGCCCGGGTCTGTTAAGAGAACTTTATCTTGAGACCTGTAAAAGACGTAGGTAAGGTTAGGTAAGGTTAGGCGTGTAATTGCACATGATGTACTTGATGGCAACTGAGTGTAGTTACTAATAAAGACAAGGAAAGAGAAGCAAAGGCGATTCTTTTTCCTAGAGTTGGTGGCATCTGCAGGTTTTGGGTTTTTTATGGTTTACTGCATAACACTGAGGCAAAACAACATCCATTAGAGGGCTTCCATTCCAATGTTCAGTGTCTTGTATTGCTATTTCAAAATTCCACAGTCTGTGAGCACTTTGGGGAGCTGTGAGTTGGGAGATGTGTACGCTGCACCCATCACGCTGATGGCTCTCTCCAAGAGCCCCACCAGTGCCCACTGCGGATGAACAGAATCCAATAAAACAAACACCATCAATCATCATGATTGTCACACTTTTCATTGAGTTCATCATTTCCCTGTGAAAATTGCTGTGGCTCTATGGCTGCAGAGACAATTTAAGGCAGTAATCAACCATGTTATGACTCCACATTGATAATTAATGGCTGACAATGGGGATAGGAGGGTATCACAGGAATGGCGTAAACCTTGTTCCCGACACCCTTGTTCACCCCACTCTTCTCAATGGCATAATACATTTTTTTCTGTATTCCTTGGGGCTTGGCTGTCTTGAGTGATTGAATGCTGCCTTGTCCTGGAGGAGGCCAGATCATTTAAGTGCTATTCTCCTGAGTTCCCTCTGGGAACTCTGTCTGCCTCATATTGTATACAGCCTTTCATTTCCAATCGTAATTCAGATTTATGGGTCAAACCTACACAGGGATGTTGTGATGATAACGCAAACATGCCACACAAGTTGCAGGGGAGAATAACTGAGAAATATGGCAGGGAATTAAGTCAAGATTGCGGTGTTAAGGGAAGCAAGATTTGTTTGCTGACCACTCGCTTTGATGTTGCTCTGGAGCACATGCAACATTCAAGCTTGAAGATATACTTCAGCAAACAGGAACCGCATCAGGATGCTGGAGATGACTGAGTGATCAGCTGCTATCTTTTAAATGTTAATGAATGGCACTGCCTCACCAGACTTTTTAATATTTTGCCTTTGGAACAACATTAACTTGATGCTTGTCTTTGCTAAGCAAACTGGAACCAGAATATTCAGTTCAGAAATACCACTCATTTTCTAACTCACGTTATAACTGTGGCCTAGTTTCAACCAATATTTGTGAACATGAGCAACTCTCTCCCTAAGCACCCAACCAAAGAGCTCTCATCTGTGATGTCATCACACAGCACAGCCTGGAGCTCTTCCATTGACTGTAGATTGGCGACTGAGCATTTGTTTGAGCTTTTAATCTCCAATGAGCTGTATATTATGTTTTAATAAAGGTTTAAATAATTGTATCCATATTTGGCAAAAATCCTCCTGGGTGCTCTCAGGAGGCGATCAGAATGCAAGGAGCGCCATTTGAGAGCAGCAGTGAGCAAGCAAGCTAGCAAGCAAGCTAGCAAGCTAGTAGCAATTGTTGCTACACTACCATAGAAGACTGAGCCAAAATGTGGCACACGGTTAAAATGTGCTACTTCTGTTTGTCAGTGTGATTGCTACACTCAGGGTAAACTTTTTATTTTTTTTATTTTCCCCAACTTTTATTAATTCACATTGGAGCTGTACCCCTCTCTCGTTTCTACGGGACGGCCATGAATACTCAGTAGAAACTATGCTGACCGAGGTCATTGGAAAAACATTTCTTTTCAAATGAATTTGATAAGGGAAATGGTACCAAAATTCACTCACATCCTTATTTAATGCAAAAAAACTGCCTGCCTTACACTATATGGATATTCCAACAATCCAGTTGTATCCATTCTACCACTCCTTCTTCCTACCACTACCTTTCCCTTCTCTCTTTCCATTCATCTATCAGTGCTTGGCTCTGGCCACTTCATATCAGGTCTGTGGCATGGGCTAATCGTGTGTCCCAGAGGCTCGGTAGGACTCCAGCAATCTGAGGGCAGCACATTACCCCAGACATACTGTGGTCTGGCACAGGAGCCTGAATACCATGTCCACAGAGAGAGTGAGAAAAACCATTGGCGTCCAGCCCGTTGCCTGCATTCAGCAGCTCTTTAGGTCTATGAAATCATTTTCTGCCACTAATGGTGTCCATTTATGAGCCGCGTTCCATCCAAGATCAAGTTTCTTTTGGATAGCGTGAGGGAATATGCATGTGGAGAGGTCGAATATAACCTGGTTACTGTAGAATAAGTACAGCGTTCCCCCCTGGAGCAAAGGTAAAGATAGTTTCCTACCTGTGCCTTTGTCACCGCTGGGGAGACCCAGGTAATGCTTTCTATTTGGACATGACTTTGCTCTAAAAACACAGACATGTAGAAGGAGGACTGCATGAAAGTTTGATGAAGTAGGTCATGAAATATAAAAGCACTGATATTAAAGTGGATGTTAATAGGTTGCCTATGGGTGGACCAAGCCTGTAAGTGAGGTAAAACTCCCCACTGCTGAGAGGACTGAGAGCACGGTAAAGCGCTGAAGCTGCCCATAACCAAACAACATTGCATCTGTACAATTTGCACAGAATGCAACAGATGTATTAGTAAAACATTTGTGCAGTAAGGGGCAGTCATTATCCATTTTGTCTATTAAAGAGTTTCCTTACTCATTAAAGAGTTTCATTTTCAATAAAATGTTCCATATTCTCTGCACAAAAAGGATGCCAAAAGTTGTTGATACAAAAATACTATAGAGTTCAATGAAGACTTCCCTTATTAGATTATTTGAACTAAGCATGAGGCCTATAATGAAATAAATACTTGACAAACTGCATCTATATAAATGGAGGCTTACATCGCATCGCACTACCCACGGTGCTTACCTTGAACTCTCAAAGCTATTATTCACTGAATCTTCAAATGGTGTTTGAACCAGCTCTGATGAATACTTTTATCTTGGCTAGGCTCAGAGGAATGCCGAGATGTCTGGGTCAGGCTGCCTCCGAGATGACATTAGGATGACCTTTTCTCTGTGGCTGGACCACTCGTTGCCCGCCTCCATATGGCTTGATCCTGCCAAGCTGCACTCTGCTCCAACTGCGCCACTCAAGCAAGGGTGCAACATCCCATAGCTGTCCTCCAGTCATGTTAACAAATAATGACAAGACACCAGGAATAGGATTGGATTAGCACTCTCACCTCTAAATGACAAATGGGAGCCCAATGACAGGAACAGAATCTTTTTTTGGTCACCAAGTCGTTGTTGTTTTTTCCCTGTTAGGAACAGAATTCATGTAATAATTCTGTTATTACAGCACCAACCTTATTTTACTGCACTCAAGATGTTTGAAATTATTTATTACTCTGAGAAGTATTTTAGCACTTCATTGCCACTGTTTCAACACCAATTAAAATCTAGTAGTATTAGTGTTATTCTGACTTCAAAATAAAAGCGCGGGGATATGCTGCAAGACATCCTCTTGCAGCGTATCCCCGTGCCTTTATTTTGTAATATGCTAACCCACTTTGAGCAGAGACATACTGAGAGATGAATAACATGTTTGTGTTTCTCTTCTGAGAGTGACAATGGAGGAGAGGAAGTTTAAAGAGGCAGGGAGCGCTAATGAGCCTTATTTTAAGAACACAACGCACCCATGAATATTTAGCAGCTCGTCTCCTTGATGAGCCACCAAAATAAAACGTGATGAATTTAATGTTGTGTGTGGAAGAATGGTCTGTGTGAAGCCAACATGCCTCTGTACAATAGCTTTAAACAGTCGTTGCTATACATCAAAAACCTCTACATTTTTGTAATATTTCTAAGGGTGCAGGTTGTATTTGTTCCTCTACACAGACTTAACTTGTGCTAAGCAACAGTAGGATGAAATCTCCCCTCCCAAACACACACACACACACACACACTGACACTCTGCATCCTGATTGCCCAGTGTACATGAGGAGATGTAATCAGCAGCAGGCTGACACATAAACGCACAACAATGCATTTAAACTTGTTGTACCTGTTGTGTGCTTTAAGTTCACCTTTCCATCATTGCCAATGGCGCTTCATTCTTCATGAACAGCAAATACACTTTCCAAACACGTGTAAGGACGACAACTTTCAAGGTACTCGGATGGGGATCCAGCAAGGCCGCAAGTCCACGCGCACACCTACTATGTTGCTAGGCAACAGTAAGGGCACCGGTTGTTTTCAGGAAAACAACTTCACTGTCCAAAATAAATAAGGTAGAATCAACACACCACGAACCTCTTGAATAGGGTCCAGTCACCAAACACACAGTAGATAATTCCATTCTCTATTCTCAAGGAGCAACACAGCTTAGTGCGGGCCTGAGATTTTCAAAAGCTTCACTACAGCAAAACTATAAACTTGATTGATTCATGAGATGTTAAGGTAACTAATGAAGGTGAAATCGGGAAAAAAGCAAAACAAACCTGGCAGGATGAGAAGAAAATGGCTCTTAAAAAGAAAGTTGAACGATTATAGAAGTGCTGCGTCCATCATTTTGTTGAAGTACTTTTAATCTGATGAGGAAAATGTGAACAAACACCCCCAGAACACATCAAAAGGCTACTAACAACAGTAAGTAGGACTCCTCATCAAAGAAGGCTGGCTTTATCTCATTAAAGCAGATGAGGAAAAAAAACCCACTCCAGCTCCAAAGGGAAATGAAACAGTTTTGCCCGTATTTGCTTTGTTATTTAGCGAGAACAGCTCAAATTAATTACTCTCATCTCCTTCACTCTATTCATTATTCTAGCTGTAAACACATTAGTCAATGAAATGTCTCCGAGCACACCTGGCTTTCTTATCTTTCCTGCTGTAGACCACGGGGTGGTTCAGCTTTCCAAACGCGCTGCAAGCAGAGTATTAAAGAAACCCAGTGCCATTTATGGGATATGGTACCTGCCGCCTCCTCTACCGATAGCTGCCTCCCAGGAAGCCTTAATGTATGAGATTTGTCAGTGTCAATTTCCCGGCTAATCTCTCTGGTCCACCTCGGTGCTCGCCTCTGCCGCCCATTCATTCTGCTTCTCTTTCTCTACCTCCTTACACTATCCCACGTAAGATCCAGAGGCAAAGGGAAGCCACGGGGTAGCCTATGCTGCGGCATGACCCTGAATGTACAACAAGCACAGTTGATACATGTCGATTAATACTGCACTTTAACTTCATTCATTCATAACTCAAAGTCAGGGAATAATGCAACCGACTCGTAATTATCCAACACTTGATAAATATAATGACTGACTGATTGTAAACAATATCACACGCCCCTTACTCGCGCCCTAACATCTGGCCTAATGTCGCCTAATGTCTTGCATTGCATTGCATTCTGGTCTATCTTGGCTACTGTCGCTGGAGAAATTGGTCTCTCTCCTCTTCTCTGATGGATTTATCCCTGTATGATTGTTGATCGTCGGTCTAGAAAGAAGCTCTTGCTCTTTGGTTCTGAGGGGCTGACACCAAAACCTGACGGTTACCGTTGATATTTTAGATCGCTGAAAATTGTTGCCTCTGCACTCTTGCACTATTCTGATATTAAACTCTATTGTCATGTTGCAGGTTATCCACGCGAATAAAAATACACCACCAAATGATGAAATGGACCCAGAAATGCGAGGAACATTGGCAATAGCTGTGTGAAAGTGAAGTGTGAAGTGTTCAAGGGTGGATTTTTCCTTTAAAATGGTACACAGACTAAAAACAGCAATTCTGAGATGAAAGCAGGGGATTCCCAGATTGTTAAAAGCAAAGGGATGTGCAGCCTACAGCACGATCACACTTAATCTCTGATGCAGAGTACTGCAAGTCAGGCTCAGCCGTGGTTATATTGTTTAGAGCATTAAAACATGCATTTTCATTGGATCTTTGATTCACAGATGAAATGTTTTCATCACAAAAACATCAGAGAGCGAGCAAAAACATTTGGTGATCAGAGAGCAATGCTTTCAACAAGGTGTTGGACTCAGCTGCAGTTTACCAGCTACAATGAGAGCTAGCACTCAGGGACTCAAAGATAAGGGCGACTTTAACCGGTATTCAGTGATGAAATAAAAGGTTCTTTTTGTTTAAAACACACTTGGTTGCTGAATAACTAGCTTGTTATTTCAACAGCATCAGTAGCCAGCCTTACCCAAGCGTGTGGGGAGTAGTTATTCCAGCACGTAGGCCAGTATTTGGCAGGCACAGAGCTGTGATTTTTGCAGTGTGCAAGTTTTGCAAGGTGCGAAACAGACAGGTTACATTCAAAAAAAGTTGTCATGCACATTCCTGCTGGATGTTGGTTCAGTGGAAAGCCTCTTGGACAATGACATTACAAGATCAGTTAGCTATTGTGTAATAATCCTGCAAAACACTAAATCTTGACTCTTTAGAGGAAGACACACAAACCAGTGAGACCTTCGCCATTGAAACCTCGGGACCTCTATGTAGTCAATGGTGTCGATAACTGTTATTGATAATTGTGTCTCTAGTACCTAAAATTGATTTAGGTCTAACAGATTGTCTTTTGATATATTACATGTAGTATTGATGTTACATGTAGTATTTTCTTTAAGTTGTTTCTTTAATATGTCATCATGACATATTCTAGCACCAGCAAAAGAACACACTGTCACTGTTACACACATCATGAGCATTAATCTGCTTCATTTTGGGAGTTCTTGAACTTGATTCCCCACAAAAGGTCCTTGTGATTTGATATTGATGCACTTCTGCAAAATCTGACACATGCTACTGAAGGGCGGCGGTAGCCTAGAGCCTAGAGAACTGGACTTGTGACCAGAAGATTGTTAGCTGAAATTCCCGGACCGGCAGGGAAAAATGTGGGCAGGAGAAATGCTCTTCCTTCCCTCAACATCTGCTGTCAAGGTGCCCTTGAGCAAGACAACGTCCAGTGGAGCTGCTCAGTGCAAACAGCAGAAGACTGTGGGTGTACTGGTCAGGTGTGAATGTGAGTGAGCAGTGCTGAAAAAGAGCATCACCCTTTTCCCTGGAGAAGTGTGTGTGTTGCATTCTTTCATTCTCACCTTAACATTAACAATTTGTTTGGCTGCATCCCACTAAGATCTGTTGTAACTGGTACTTGGTGTGTCCAGGCCCATGTCTAAATGTCAGCTACAAAACACAAAAAGGACACAAAGTTAGATCCAATAGACAAAATAACAACGTGTTGACAAAAAGTGATGAAAGCCAAGAACGGGCCCTTCTGGATAGAATGATTTCAGCTTAGGAAAATCTATTACTGTGTTCTTGATAAATACATCAGGAAGAGGGATGATTGGGCTGCGTCTGGGTACAGACTGTACAGCCACATTTGGGCCGTGCACACCCTTACCTTGACGAAACTCTGACTAGTGCCTTCCATTTAAATGTTAAATCAGTGAAATGCATGACTCAGAGCCCAGCCTGTAAAGTATTAAAGTCTTCTAGATCCTAAAGGTTACAGATTCTGTTCTGCTGTTGATTTCATTCCTTTTCTCTTCATGTTTGAATGTCTGAAGTCTTGCATTACGCTACATTATGACTCAGCTACATAGTTTAACGCTGCACTGAAATGAGGCTTTGATGGCTGCTATTCTTCTCCAGAACAAAGACACGGGTTACTAAAATAGAGTAACATAAAACCTAATCTTTCAGCTCACAACCAATTGGGAGTAAAATAACTTTTCATCAGGAATGGGAGTTATGTGTCCCCCAAAAAAATCTAAAATCTAAAAAGATCACAAACCTGTTTTATGCAGCAATTTGAAATCCTACGCGTGGCACCCTGAGTTATTTTCCACTATGCATACGGCCATAAATTCCCTGCGAGACATTACAGCTCTTTCCAGGCTGTCTAGGGAAAAATGATCACGCATCGATGATGTCGGTGAGTTACACCCATACAGCAGATGCACGCCTGATGTTAAACTCAAAGCACAATGAAACATTTCACTTCAAAGCACAGGTTGCGCTCAGGAGGCAAGCTGCAAAAGAAGCAGGCCTTGAGCAACTGCTATTTTTCTATATTTATTAATACAACCAATAAAACAGAAACATCAATTAGCTATTGACACTGTCTCTTATCCAAGCTGTGCTGGTGGGAAGCATCATTTACAACTATAAAAGCTCCCAGTCTTAAAAGTCACATAACTCCTGCGGTCTCTGAGAATTGATTCCACATAAACAATGAAAAGTTATTTTCCTCCCAAAACCAGAATGAAGACTCAAACTTGGGATGTGACATATCAAGTCTGGAGCAGGAACAAGTGTGTTGTTCACAGAGACGATATTAAAAATGATGAATTTCCAACTGTTGACAGTGATTAAGAGCACATATGGTACACCGTTAGCTTCACAGTTACTCTGCATTGTTGAGAAGATCATAAAAACACTGCAGTGCTTCATATAATAACGCCACCATCATGCTACAATGCCATTAAACTGCTACAACTGCTTTCCAGTGAAATTTTAAGTGCTTTCCCGACACATTAGTGGATGCTGTAGGGGCAGCACACTGAGCCAAGCTAATGTAACATTAAGAGTGGACTGCAATAATAAACCAGGAACAGGCCTAATAGCTGACCCTGGAGCAGTGAAGTAACCCATAACAGTAACCTGACAGTAAAAGCCATCATCACAGCACATTTCCACCATATTGGCTTATCAACTGTGAACTGTATGTAATCCATAATGTTTGAGATGTCATGCATCCAGTCACCTGCCACATCGTCCTCATAGAGTCCAAATCTACTGTACATTTTGATTGGAAAGGTCATCTCTGCCTTTTGCCTTTTCAACCACTGTCGTTTTTGACTCTTCAAAACACAGTGCAACTCTCTGCAGCATACACCGCTTTCAGTTCAGAGGTCCTTTATCCTCAGTCAGCCAGGTATTACATCACAGAACATGGCTCATAACCATAAAAGAAAGAAACACCAACACAACACGCTTCGTGCTCATGGTTAATTCCTGTTCGCCCTAAAATGTGAGAAAATAATATCAGTGTTGTGGTAAACACGAGTACAAATCCCTTCTGCTGCGGCGCTCGTACCGAGAGACGTCTGATGTTCGCAGTCATTTCCATTCCACAGCCAGCATTTGCATTTGTTTGATTTCCAGCAGCAGTGCAACAATACAGACAAATAAATTAAGATCCATCCTTCCTACCGCAGATTATTTATCTCCCTACTCGAGCTGTCTGAACTCCGAAAACACAGCTTGGAGGTTATTCACTGCTATTCCCAAAACCGTCGCCCACTGACTTGAGAGTAAAGAGTACAGTGTGCACTCTGCCTGTTGGTGTTTCTGTAAAATATCAGGCTTACACAACAGCTAATAATGAGTTTCCACTAGCCTACTTTGGTGTGCAGATGCTGGATGAATTCTTGTGATGTGATGCACGCCGATAGCTACAACCCAGTGCTAATACCTTTGCATGAAATCAATTTTTCACATCGGCTTTGGGTGCCCTTAGGAGGACAAATCACAAAACTAGTCAACCCACCGATCAGAATCAAACAGACTGGAATCACATGGACCACGGTAGGATGCCTTTATTCACCAGTACAATCTGTAAAAAACATCCGCTGCCAAAATGACAACATGCCATTTTACACCCATCAGCCTAATGAAAAAGACAAACATTACAAAATGAAGATGATTAAGATGAGCAAAGACTAAAAGGTCAACAGTGTTAACACAGCTCGAGATTAGAAAAGGATTAGGGCTGATTCACTCAACAGAGGCTCGTGGCATTTTGTAGTAGAAAACAGGAATTCATTAGCGAACTGGATTGACGGCCTGAATGGCGTTGAGTGAAACACTGAGACGAAATATTACACAACATTACCCACGCCTCCAGGAGTAAAGACCAGAAAAGTTACTTGAAGTGACACACGGTCGAGTAAAAAAAGAGCAGCGAGAGCAGGTCTACGGTGAGCAGATGAGCACTGACCCAATCTGACCCACTTCTCCCTGATTTATGGTTTATGGTCCCATGGCAGACAGAGCTTTGTTCTGGGGGGGTCATAAATCTCCTGCACCTCAGAGCCGATCAGCTGACCCTCCAATCCTGGCAGCCACCCCTTCGCTTAGTCCCATCCACAGGCTGTAGCAGAGCTC
>OOFE01011214.1:0-16856 GCA_900323365.1 Monocentris japonica
ACGGGGTCATGGTCCCGGTCAACCCATGGGCCTTTTCACAAAGCCTTCCATCGCGTGCTCTGAGTCAGTTAGAGCTTTTATTTGCCTACACACAAGCACGTAAATGCAAACATATGCAAACAAACACACACACACACACACACACTATCCCGGGTCGCAAACAAGTCTCCAATTTGCATTTTCATTTCATACAGACAAACACAGATGAAGAAAAAACACTTGCACGCACACAAACACTAACCGAGGCAACAAATAAGTCTCCAATTTTCTCACTGCTGTCCCACTCAGCCACACGCGACGCCAGTGCGATCTGAAACATGGAGTGGCACTGCATGATCTCCCTCAGTCGGTAGAATATAGGCCGGATCTTCCGTGGACTCAGGATCCGTGGATCAGCTTCCATCAAGGGTCTGTGGTATTCCTGGTGAGAGACAGAAATTTGGTTTGCTGTTTTGTGTGTGTGTTTGTGTGTGTGTGTGTGTGTGTGTGTGTGTGTGTGGCAAAGCTGAAGGTGAATCAGCAGTACACCCTCCATAAATATCTCATTAGTCTTTCCAACAGTGAAAATAGACAAAAGAGAAAGAACAAAGGCATGTGACTTGAGGAATATGAGGAATATTTCAACCATGTAGCCTAGTCACAGTGCATGGAAGTGCATGAACCCACATGACTCAACCCTCAAAACAGAGTTTGCCACAAGCAAGCATGTTCAGAACTCAAGGTGAGTTGTAATCATAAAAGGCAGAATAATGATGGCAAAAGACCTCCCAGCAGAGTTGAGGATGCAAAAGCAGCAGGATGCATATCCTACAGAAGTAAGTCAACAGGCTCTTTGTGGATAGAAAGCCAGTCTCTGGAGATTCCTTTGAATTTTAAGATCTTCAAGTATTGATAATGTCTTCCAGCTGAACGTGCAAGATGAAACTTTCATAAAAATTAACACCAAAAAACAAAAATCTCTCCAAGCAACAATGGCAGATAGACTGGTGGTGGTTTTTGTTGTTTTTTTACAAGCCTTATCCTCATAAATCCATCACAGCACATGAATCATCAACAGAGGGAGCATGGCCAGGCAGCACAAACACAACAACACAAACAATTGTGCAATCTGTTTTACAGAAGTAATGAAAGTTACAGCCCTCAATGTCTAATTGTGCTTGTGGCCTTTCATCTTTTTATGTTCTCTCTATCTGGAGACACTGCATTTACCACTTGGTTGGACTCTCTGAATAACAAAAACGATTTCAAAAGCGCTAAACCTCCTAAAGCATCAAACATAATCATGTCACTTGACAACAAAGGTAGCACATTGTATCTTGACAGTGAAAGATTTTGCAGTGCACAACACAGCCATTGATCGTTGCTGATTCCATTTCAGCAGGTGCACCTATGTTTTCTGCAAGGAGGAGATAACAAGAGTCTCTCTTTCCCCGCAAAAAAGAGAGATTAAAGAGAAGAGACTGCACTCCATCCTGTGAAAGCCCGACAGTCTCTCTTTCTTAGCATCAGCACGGCGTCACAGAAATGAGGACGGCTGTTTTATCAAGATTATTTACGCTGAGACACCTTGGTAATTTGATGGATATCACTGCTTCTGTTTTCAGTGCAATTCATAATGGCTAAATGGTGAAGATATTGCATGTGGCAGAGGAGGACTAGAGGGACTAAACAGCTCACCTGCAGGATCCTCCTGAGAGACTCCAGGTAGCTACGCTCACTCTGAATGATGGAGCCCAGGATATGGCGTCTGACAACCTAGGTAGACGACAGACCAGTCAGGAAATCTAGCACTAAGAGGACATGATGGGGCTGCAGTGTGCGGTATTGTTTCAGTTAAGCACAGTACAGGTTGATGGATGGCACTATAATCATGTGTTTGTCACAGGAAGAAAAAGAGGAGGAGCAGGTCTGTTTGAACAAGGCTGTTTCAGTGCAGAATCATTGGGTTTCCTCTGACATGAAAGCTGCTTTTGGCTCTAATAAAATGCACTGCCTCTCCAAACAGCATGAAGAGAATAGAACAAATAGATATGTAAAACTGGAAAATAATCTAATTAATAATCAAAAATCTTTCAAAATTAAAGCACTAGCAGTAGTGACAATACTGCATAGAGGACCATAAATATCTGGTATTAGTTATTAAAAGACCAAAACAATTCACACTGTGTATTAGGAGCATGTGTTAATATTTGAATGAAATATAGTTGAGAAAACCTTATCAAATGGTGTGCAAACAAGATATTCAGATATATTTCAATTTCATATGAGCATTTCTCAAAGATAAAATGATTGATCATTTTTGATTTGTATCAGTGAAAAAAATATTTTATTTATCTAAATGATAAACACAAACAGTTCTTGGTAGTGGACTTTTGGACCCCACTGTATATTAAAAAAAAAAAAAAAAAAAAGCTAGATGCTTTAATACTTTGTGTGAACACCGTGTAACTCCAATTTTGGTGATTATTATGTTTTCACTTCAACTGAAGGATTACATGGTCCTCTGTGGATTGAGAATATTCTCTGACCTATTGGGCTAATGAAACCCTTTACAATCCAATTGAATAACAGTTCCTGAAAAGTTGACATTTTGGAGATACAAGGTTTATGCAGATACTGGTTGCATTTATTTAGGAAAACAAATTTATAAGAAATATCTGCTAATCCTGTGAGGTGCACCTGCTGGCTGGTCAGACCCTCTGGCATGGGGCTCAGCTGCGGAGGAGGATGCTTCACCTCTGACACAGCTACATCCAAGTATCCTGCATCATCCTCTAGGTCTTCTGCAGACATAGAGCGAGGAAGAGGGAGAGAGAGAAAGAGAGAGAGAGAGAGCGAGAGAGAGAGGCAGCCTTCAGATCTCTCACTGCAGCTGGAGACACACTGCGACACTCTAAGTTTATTACTTCTAAAATATGAGGAGTTCTGTACTCTATGGAAGAAAGAGAGTGGGAGAGAGAGGGGGGAGAGGGAGAGAGAGAGCGAGAGAGAGGCCTTGGGAACTTTCAAAACAATACTGTATCTCAGAATAAAGGAGGCACACAGACAAGTGTGTCTGCAAAAAGACGTTCCAACAGCCTCACTTCTCTGCATGGGCACAAAGACATGCAAAGACTCTCAAGCGCAACCATAAAGACATAGATACCAGAAGCCAGCACCGTTCCAATTAAAGACTTTAGAATGATAACAGAGGGTCGGTGGAAAAGAAATAGAATGCTGCGCAGATTTCCCCCTGATCAACACCTAAATATAGCAACACTGGCCTCTTTACCTCTTTGTGATGGCTTGGAGATTTGTTTGAGGCGTGTGTCTCATATCTGTGGTTTACGGAGCTGCTCGACACCCCATTAACGGATGCTTATCTCTCTCTGTTGTTGGGCTAGGATTCCTATAGTGCAGCCTATATAGTTGCTCTACCCATCTCTTTCTCACACATCAAAAACTTCACCGCAACGTCTGCAATCTGGGCAAGCCAACGCTACTTATTCTGGCTGTTTTATTTAAAATAGTCACAATCATTTAGATCTTTCTTTTCCACAGTGCTTTCATTTCTGCCTTAATGCTGGGATTAGAAAAAGCAAAGGAAGACTTTCTCCTGTATCTGCCTCAAACATTGCTTTGGCTCGGCTAGCATCACACACAAGCAACTGCCTAATTCAAAGAGTCAACTAAATATATATAAGGACTTACTAAAGAACCCAGACTTCACAACCAATAGCCAGCTGGTTAACATTTAAAAAAGTTTTCAAACTTCTCTGCATTACCCAGTTGGTCTTTCCTGTGGAGGAAAGACACTTTTCGCATGACGGCTATTTTGGTCTTCTCAAGTCCATCCTTGGTTCCGCTCTTCGCTGCCTTCATGAGCTGCTGAACCTGGATGAAAGGCAAAATGAGACACAATGGGCTATTAGCCCATGAGAAAAGAGCTAGGGAAAGAATATACAAGAACCTACAGTGTTCCACCAGAGAAAGATGGAGAGAAGTTGTGCTAGATGGGCTCCTCTAGTCCTGAATCCCACCATCTGTAACTCACTGTGGGTTGCTGTATAGCCTCTAATCAGAGAGCCTATGAGCAAATCATGGAGAGATTATGGTAACAGAAATGTGGGAGAATTCAGCTGACCACAAACCCCTCCCTGAGCATCACAGAGGCCCTGCAACCAGACTCCATAGACCCAGAATATACCCATGGTGCTAGTATTTTTAAATGATGCCACTTCAGGAAACTAGGTCATTAATTGGGGGCAACTTGCACTGGTGTTTATGGAAGTAAATACGCAGAATATTATTTAATAATTCATGTGTCCCATAAACGCATCTTAATATTAAACCAAGGAGGGAGAGAGAGACAGAGAGTCTCCGAGGAAAGCTACAGACCAAAGAAAAGCTGAGAAACATTAAGAAGAGAAGGATGATACAGAGAGTCAGTTAATCCATTGAGTCAGCTGAGCATACAACGGAGCATATTTCAGCTCTGGGCAATCATCATTCCTACTGGCGAACATCTAGCATTATTACTGGAGCTCTGTGTCAAAACGGTGTGATGAAGCTGTACTCGCTTGCTGCTCGTGAGATACCTTGATGTCATAGTTGTGCTTGCCAGCCAGCCTCATGGCCAGCTCACGTTTGGTCCTGGCACAACGTTCCCTCAGCCGACGTACATCAGGGGAGAGCTACAGGTGTCGGACGGGCGTGGGGGACAGGTCGCATTTAGCCACACGAGGCAAAGGGAGGATGAAAGGTAGGGGGGAGGAAACAGACAGGGGAAATGGAGGGAAGTGATCAAGGCAAAACAAGCAAGGCAACATCGGGGATTAATCACAAGCACAGAGAGTGAAAGCTTAGAGGATCGCTTTGGCCAAAAGGGGTTATGCTGCATGAGACTAATGGCCACTGGTTTGTAGAAGGGGGAATGCAGGCGGTGTAGGGCAGATATTAAGGAACCAAAATATGTCCCACAGTGCTTGAATAAAGTAGTGGACCGAATGAAAGGAGAAATTCAGCTACACTTGGTGAACAATTAATCAGGCAAGCCTAATTAAAAGAGTAACGTGTTTTTGATGAAGACTATGTTAGCCGAAACGTGTTGGTCTTATAATCAAAGTTTCTTTGTTAATTGTTCACAAAGTCTAGATAGATTCTTCCTTTTGTTCAGTGGCCTGGAACAGACATGCAGAGAGCTGAGGGGATTTTCATACCTTACCCTCCTGTGACTAGCAATGCCTAACTAATTTTCTGTCCCGATACAACGAGCAGTGTTTTCATGGGTCTCCCTCCCATTCTAAAAACATGATTTAACTTGGATAGTCTAACATTACAATGGAGTGATATCCATACACTTTCAATATGTAAACATATCTAAAGGTAGGTAGTGTAAATCTATGGATTAATAATCATTCAACTCAGCAAAATATTTTTTATTTCAAATTCCCCCTATACCTGCAGAATGAGGGAAATGCAGCATAATGTGAATGTGCACACAGTGCCATCATGTGGAAGACCGACACGCTGTGGCCGTGTTACACAACAGTGACGAATAGCATCCTTGGCAGAGAAGAGGCAAGAAGATCTGAGGCTTTTCAAACAGAGATGCTTCTTGTTTACTCTCATCCCACAATGAAAGGATACAGGCTAGACAGCCTTTTATATATTTTTCATGTTCTTTATAGTTTTCTTCCAGTTCTATATATTAATAAAGACAACTGCGGTAGAGGGAGAGGAGATGAAATATTCTCCTTGAATTATTTCTTAAGCACCAGAAAACAACTGCGCCAACTCACACAAACAAACATGCAGATGAAAATGAGCCCCCTTACCTGGAAAATCATGATGTAATTTAAAAGACACACACACACACACACACACACACACACACACACACACACACACACACACACACACACTACCTTGCTCCGTGTTGGTAGTTTGCTCTCGTTATCAGACTGGTCATCATAGCTCTCGAACTCACTGGAACTCCACCCATTGTCTGCATCCATGGGACCATCATCTCTCTGAACATCTTCATAGATCATATCCCCTTAAACACACACACACACACACACGACATAGTCATTCTCTATTGAGACCATGCCATGGCTGGAAAAGATATTTAGCTAAAAACATTCAAAACACACACACACAAACACACACACAACACACACACTCCTTTCCTTGCTACTAACCATCAGGAGAGAGGGGGTCCTCACTGGGAACATCATCATAGATCACCTCTGGACTCTCAGGCTGGGGCTCAACTTCAGCCACACATACCACTGGCAAAGACAAAACGTAGCGTAAGAGTGGCGCCTATCCTCTAGCTCCTCTCTTCCTTTCTATTTTATGGTTGCACCTAAGCCCCTGTAGTTAGATCATGATATTTCTTCTACATTTCGCCAACAAAACAAACACACACACAACTCCAAACTACACAGCCTGAATCCTGTTGGCAAAACAGAAGAGATAAAAAGACACTGGATCTTCTACCCTCTGGTTAGGAATTTACACAGCCTTTGGATATTTACACACTTTCTGTTTCATTTGCATTTAAAAGTCTTCCTCCTCAGGGAGATCAGGTCTCCTGTGCATGTTGCTGTAATGGCTTTGTGCATGTGAGGCTACATGATTGTATCCCGTTTGTTTGAGGTATTGACCTCTTCTATCTCCACGCTTGGCAGGATTTGTCATTAACTGCTTTGAGAGTGTTTCAGCCTAATTTAGCTCAGTGAGCTTTATTGATTTGGTTTTAAACTGTGATTTGTCTGCAACACTTTCTTCTAAGCCCAGAACACCAACAATCACTGTTTTCAATTAATCTGACAGGAGATGTGTATTCTGTCATGGATTAGTCAACAGCGCTCGGTCTAAACTTCTAAATAACCTTGGACACAATCCAGGAGATGAACAAAGAGCAACTCTTCTTCTACAAAAGAGGATTAGCTACACAAATGTTTTTTTCTATCTCTCTCTTTCCTACTCTTGCTCTCTCTCTCCCATCCATTTGCATGCAGAAAGCATTCAGAATAGAGAAGAAAACAACTGGATTTGGGCTATCAGCCTGACTATCAGCATACCTGCAAAGTGACTGGGCCTCTTGGGAACACAAGTTGTTATTTCAAACATGGTAAACCAGAAGTTCCTTACAGTGTTTTCTTACTTTTATCTAACTTTTCTATACCAGAACATAATAACACTCCAGCAAACTCATTCATAGGTCAAACTCACACTGTAGGCAATAACAATAAACTGCCATTATGAAAATATCCCAGTTGTTGCAGCTGTGTTGTGGACGTTAGTTAATGATTGTGCAATAAATGTCAGAAAATCAAATCACAATTTTCCATGGCCACAGTCGAGGTGAGAAGGGCCGTGGTTGCTTGTTATAAATAGGAAATACTTCAATATTCATCATGATTCATGTACAGTACAGTGAGCTCCTGGAAATAACAACTTGCCATCAACTGAGTTCATCCAATTGCACATTATTTACTGTAACCTGATGTTTGAACACCATAACTGTGAATGTAAAAGCATGAATGTAGGAGAAATAAGCTTCAAAAACTGTAAATACTGTAAACATCAACCCAGTCTCAGAAATCCTACATTTTAATATTATCATTCTTATTAAGAGTAATTGTAGAAGTTTATGTTTTTTGTTTGCTTCCTTTTTTCACTTGTATTAATATTTTAGACATCTGTCAGGAAGGTTTAATATAGTTTACGATTCAATTAACTTTCAACATGACAGAGGTTTATGTGTGAAAAGACAGCAGAAGGGTAGGACATAAAAAATGTCATGCAGCATTGCAGGGCTCCTTTGTAAGTCTCATTCCTGAGCCACCTTCAAATAACGATGACGCTGCTGACTGAGTCGAAATCCAAAAGCAATTTTCCTTCATGGAAATGGCCCTCTATTGATCCTCATCCTGAATTAATTGGATTCATGTCATGTCTGTGTAGAAATCAAATCATGGCAGAAAATATGTGTGCGGGTGTTTGTGTGTTGTGTGTGCACGTGTATGAATGTGCGTTTGTGCGTGTGCATGTGTCCTCTCACATATGTGTGTGTCGCCTCTTTCTGGATACAAATGTATGAACAAAAAGACCATAGGACTGTAATGCGGTTTTCATGCCACCTCTAATCAAGGTCAACAAATGCAATGTGCAATGCTAACATAGTATAGGTAGACAATATTCACAGCAGTGTTTCTTAAACTCTGGGGACCCAAATGGTTTTCTCTTGGCTCGCTCTATGATGTAAGCCTTAATGCCTAAGCTTCATAAGCCTGGGTCCCAAGGCAAGCCTAAGTTTAATCAGTTTGGGCTGAAATTGAACCCTTGATCTACACTATGAGATGCATCACCTCCATGTCAGTATAATTTAGTTCTGTACCTTCAGAGAGGTCCCTCGGGCTGGAGCTCTCCTTGACTGTTTCTTTGCTATGGTCTCCTGAATCAGCTCGCCTCTCCGCGGCTGATAGTCCCCCAGGAAGCACCCGAAGCTCCTCTCCCGCAGAAGGAGCAGAGGTACCGGGCTCGACCACTGCTGAGGCCCTGGGAGGTATCCAAACATCAGCAAAGTAAAACCAACACTGAGAGTGCTGTGCGCTTCATTACAAGTTAATTTCAGTGAGAGGAAGGGGAGGCAAAGTGGATGGAGATGGGGAGTCTGAATAGTTCTCTGTTGCCCAAGCATGCAAATGCACACTCCCTTAAGGTCTGATAGAACCCATATTGCTGCTGTCAGATGAACAAATGAAAATGAAATAAAAATAAAAAGTCAATTTCAAAGTATTTTTTGGGCTTTTTCCTTACTTTCAGATGGGCAGCCATGCATTGTGGTTTTGGAATGGGTTTCATGAACTCTTGGGTCATGAAACCTGACCTACCAATAGACCATGTCACCCTTAAGTTGAAGTAAACAAATGTGAACAGTTCGGGTGCTTTATTATTATTCAAGACAACAATGACATGCTGCTCATGGTCTGTTTTGCGGGGGGGAGTTTGCACTGAAGTGTGATAATATTGCTGACTTCAGCTGCATGTAGCATGAGATGTCCCTGTCTGCTTATCCAGAAGAACTTTTGTGAGACCACAGATACAAAAATATAATCACATCTACTGCTTGTTACCTGAGAGTTACTCAACTTGCCCCTGAGCACTGTCCAATCATTATCTGTCATGCCTACAGCTTACTATAATCACTGCTGGCTTTCTGAATGAAAACATGCCCTGAACCAGCTATTAAAAACACATTCTGACATCACAGGGGAAAATCTTGTTGACACAGCTATCGCACAGTCGTGTTGATGCTGCCAGTGAGGGATTGTCCTCCCCCACATGACTGATAATATGACAGCTTCTGGAGTGTAGGAGAGTCCCATCAAGAGTAATTAAATCTACCCCCCTGCTAAACACCTCAGTAATGCTAGCAATGCCAGCAGCAGTAGCAGTCAATCAGAATGATGAGTATCTCGCAGACAAGAAAAATGTGGGGAGAAACAACAATATGCCCTGAGCAGACATGGGCCAAATAGTATTTGGTGAGAGCTCATAGCATGTTTTATCCTAATGGATGGGATTTATCACAGGGATAATTTAGGTAGTGTCAGGAAAGTTGTCACTTATGGAAAAAGCATAATAAATTGACTTTCAAATGTTCAATGGTCCCAGATTTCAGCCACTCATTGTGTTGTCCTAGGTGGAAAACCCCAATGTAGTGTTAGCACCGTGCTCTAACCATTGAGTCATACAGTTCCTGCACCTATCTAATACTCTGCCTTCACTTCATATTAGAACTACAGAAAATAGCCGTTTGGTTACAGCAATGTCAAGCTGCAAAGGACTGTAAAGAATTAGCCTGCTGCATTCTGTAAGATGCTGGATCATTCATCTCAATCTTGAGAACAAGAAGTATCTCAAACCATATGAAAACAAAATAAAAACATATTTGCCAACATATTTCTTAGGATAAACCTATCTCATGGCATTGTAATTCTTTATGTGGAAAAGGATTAGAATCAGAGCAGTAACAGTACCGCTTGCTTGCTTGGCTTTATGCATTCATGTCATATGTGAGTGATTTGAGCAGTGTATAGATCCAGGCATATCTTTGCACATCCCTTCACAACTTATCTGTGCCTAAGCCCTAGTGAGTCATATAGCTCAAGGAGAGAAACAAATGACATAGCCTGGGGCACAGCACAGCCTAAACTGGGAGCTGCCTGAATGCAAATCTCATTCTTCCATCTGTTTCCATTCCCTTCAGCTACTGTGCCAGGGCAATACTGCCTGCCATAGCTCTACCTGTTTTGCCCTCTGGTCTCTCCTGGGCATAGCTGTTCTTTATAACTGCACAGGCATTGTGCTGACCATACTGATTGAGCTCTGTTTGTCCTCAGGTCATCCAACACCCCTGATAAACAACTGCCCAGTCTTCACATCGAACCATTCCCACTATACAGCTGGCCTTACAGCCCAAAGTTATTCTACACATGACGGACTCCAATTAGATAGCACTCACTTTCCTTGGCTCATAGCTCCTCATTACATCTGTGTGCTTTATGGCAGGGAATATACACATGGGCTGTGTGTTTAAACTAAACTTGCTTTCACAGCACATCCGACTGAGGCAAGTATGGCAAAGTGAGTTATGGGGTCTTCAAAAATGTGTGAAAATGTGTTCTGCAAGCTATATTCCGTGAGTTTTCTGAAGAAGGGTAAAACAAAATTTCTGTAAGACTGAGAAAGGGTAAAAAGGTGAAGTCAAACAAAAAAAAAATTTCGATGAGAAAGCCAGAGAGGTGAAGTAAAGTTATACTACTTGTGTGCACTGTCTGAGGTTACAGCTCTTTGTATATAAAATGGAGGCATACATGCCAGGTTGTCATGGCATCTTTTGTGTAGCTATTTTCATCGCTGAGGTTCCATGCAATGCATTTAATGAAAACTATCTGTCAAGGAGCAGAGTAAATGGTAGCATCAAACACTTAAGCACACATAAACACATGGGGGGAAAAACTGCTGCCTTGAGGCTTATAGCTCCAATAAGCTGATGTGCTGTCTTTGCATTGTTAAGAAAAACCCATATTTCTGAAATAACAATCGCAAAGTAATTTTGGCAATATTATTCTCAAACTGCTGACAGATCTGGTGGATGTGCTGACAGTCTTTACACCTTTATGGTGGAAACTGCTATTGATAGCTATTCTTTAAAAGGCAGAGTATTGACTAAACCAAAGTGGAAATGTGCACTCAGCAGAATTTCTCCCTGTGTGAGAAATTGCAGAGACCTCACTGTGACTATCCCACCCACACACACACACACACACATATATATATATATGTATATATACAAACTTGCACGTGCGCACACACATATATACAAACTTGCACGTGCGCATACACAGACACACACATATGCAATCATTCATGCACAAATGTACACATGACAGCACATGTGTTCACACTGTGGTACATGTACACACACACATACACTCTCACCTGCACACAAATAAAGCCCTCTTTTCAACACAGGAAAGCCCACAGGAATCCAAGCCCTAAAATCCCCTATCGGTAGAGGTTTCTCAGCACACTTCCTAGACCCCCAAGCTGGGGGCCTTACCAAAGTTGGGGGCCCTGGCTTCATCATGGGGGCCAGAGAGGCTGGTGTACGATGATACCAATAAGATCTGGTCCAAATAGTATTTGCAAATATTTTTTATGCTTTGTTCTGGCATTGCACATTACAGTGAATCCTAAAAAGTAAAAAAAAAGGAAACTACATAAAAGTCAATTCACTCTATTTTTTTGCGATCATCATACCTTGAAATGCCTTGATGTGGTTGCCCCCCCCATCTGGTAATTAAAGCAGGTCACAAACAAGCAAACAAGCCATTGAAAAGAGCAAACAGCCCCCTTCATCACCATTTGGAAGCACAAATTGTGTGCTTCACCTTCATGACTAATCCACCACGGCTGGCAACCTCTCGCCCTTTATAATTGTAGCGCTTTCAGATCTGATTTGAGATTTTAGAATGCTTTTCACTCGTTGTGCACGGTTAGTAAACGGCATTGCATTCTGATTTGGTCATTTTGGTGATGGAACGCACGTTCTTTCTTGCATCTGGCCCTGAAACCCCACCAGCTCCAGGGGTGCTGCTCTGTAGCTGACCCTGACCTCTGACCTCCCTGTGGAGGGGGACAAATGAAAAGAGAATTTCCCAGCAGGCCTCATTACATTATCATATTGTTGTTTAGTGTGCACACCCCTTAAGCAAAACTTGCATGAAACAATGTGTGAAAGATTATTGCATAATACCAAAGCCGGGGTCATTCACTTTCATTGAATTCAATCCAGAATGTATACTGAAACGGCAATGCACATAATAATTATTGAGAACAATAATTTCTCTATATGTGGTTAAAAGAAACTCATGACGGCAAACCATTTCTAGTTTCCAAGAAAATCTCCCTGACCCTAACCCTGCATGTATATAGTACACAAAGGATCATATTTCATATTGCATGCAACATTAAGAATGGGCAACCATATGACTTCCCACTCACAACACATCAGTAACACTTTTACACTTGGAAATACCATCACTCTGGGTGTGTCATGTTATTGGGCTATGGTAAGAAATGATAGGCAAATATGATGGCAGACGCAGACACAGACACAGACACAGATACAGACACAGACACAGACACAGATACAGACACAGACACAGACACAGACACAGACACAGATACAGACACAGACACAGACACAGATACAGACACAGACACAGACACAGACACAGGGCAGAATCACTGTATTTCATACTGATTATAGCATATTAAGATGAGAGCACAAACTAGTACTCGTGACAGAGTACTAATATGAGATGATATCAAATGTAATGACATAAGATGGTTGAGTCTGAGTTTGTTTCTCCATTTCCTTCCAGTAATTTCCCAATACTTTGATAGGAATTAGAGAGTAGAGGGGTAACTTACCGGCTGGATGACTCACTAACTGGAACATCTGAGTGGAAAGAACACAGAAACAATACAAACAAAAATAGATATTTGAAAGATGACCAGGTCAAAAAAAATGTGTTGATGTGTTTGCGTTTTCTTTGCGTTATCTCTCAAGTTTCTTTTACAGACATATTCTTTTCTGTCCTACACTGTAAAACTTTTCAAAACAACTAAAACAACATAATTTATAGCATTATTAATTCAAGTAACCATTAAAAACAGAATCATATTTGCTTACAGTTAACATACTTGTACAGTAACATGACCTATGACATGCAAGTATTGAGTGACTGTTACCAAGTTAGAGACTATTAAGCAGGGAGGGTAAGGTGGTGATTAAATAAAAGCGGACTTAATATATTTTGTGTGGAAGCTGCTGGTAAACAAATGGCATGATCAATTTCCTTTGGAGACCACTATGTAAACACATGTCATCTGACGTGGGAGGGATCTGAATCCCTTGCTCTCTCTCTCTTTGCTGCTCAGAGGCCTCGGTTATGTAACAGGCCTCCATTACACAGCGATATCAAGCCTAGAATCCCCCTACGTGTCTCCACAGCCCACTTAACGGATTACCACACATAGACTTGGTAAAAAAAGCCTTTTAATTAAGCACTAATCGCTTCATTTTGTCCAACAGAAGTTCTCGGAGACTTAAATCTCCCACTTTATCTGGGGGTATAATTACTAGGGCCTGTTTGGCAACATTACCCAGGTAGTAAATATATCATTTTAATATCTACATAACTTCCTCCAATTAAGAGGAAAGTTAACTCTGCTCTCTTTATGCCTGTCTGCCTAATGCAATGATGAAATCCCTTTAAGCGGAGATAAAAACCTCATACAACTGGCTGAAGCCACTCAAACAGCGCGTGGCTATGAGACGCTAAGCAGCTGATATCAACTGAAGAAAACACATTACATTCAAATCTTGCAGGTTGAGCTGGTTTATCCAAAGCGACTTACTGTACAGTGACTAAGTGGGGAGGGGTTCAGTGTCTCGCTCAAGGATACTTTGACAGGACACATGTTGAGGGGATGGAACACGTGGCTTTTTGGTTATAGGACAGTAACCAAAAGGCCGGCCCATCTCCCTTACACAATAAAAGCAAATTTAACTCTGAGAGTGTAAAAATCAACACTATACCAGTGTTTATGTAAGTCTACACCCATCAGAGTTAATTTACCATTTTTAATAGTTTTGAACACCAGCCCTAGAGAATCAGCTCTCTGAGTGGGCAAACAACTCTCCAGACAACAACTAACTCTCCAACAACTCCAAATAACTGTCCTTGAAAACGCAACACTTGCTGTGTGAACATTTGAAAATTTGCTGTGTACCTGTACCAGAAGTAGAAGCTGCATTCTCCTGTCCAGCAGGAGGCAAAGTTCTGGGCGGTTGTGAGTTGCTGGCGGTTGGTTTCGATACGCTGTCTGGTGCTTCACTGTCTTCCTTTGTGGAGGATTGAGCAGGTTTACTCTGCATGGATAACTGGCCAGCATTGACAGAGTCAGAGCAGATCCCTTTAGTGTCCTCCTGTACTTTCTCCTCATCAGTGCTGTCCTCAAATTCAAACTGCTCCCCTTGCTCTTCATCCTCCTCTTCAGCATCCTCCTTTTGTGGTTGCTGAGGCATCACAGTAGACATAATCTCTGGAAAAAGAGACAGAATAAAAGGGTAAACTGAGAGGTCTACCATTTGCAAAAAAGTGACGCCTACCCTGACAAAATGATAAATGATACCACAGAATTAAATGTTAAAGGATAGAGGCAACTTAAGTCATTGCTTGACTTTCCAGACTGGATGCTCTATATTTTTGAGTTACTGAATAATGAACTTAAGGTAGTGATTATTTTTCTACCAAGCTAAAGATAGTGACAAATGTGTACAACCATTCATTTCTCATTTCTCTTAATCACCTCCATTTAATATGAACCCAGTGGTTATTTCTTCAACATGAACTTGATATTTTGGGCGTTTTCACTTTCATCCTTCATAGGACTATGATAGGAATTATTGGGATGAAGGGGAAAAGGTGAAAAAAGAATGGAATGTACTCTGGTCGCTATAAACAGACCAAAGCTTTGTTTACAAAGAAAACAATGGCATATAAATTGACCCACACAGTCTCTAAGATGAAAATTAATGTTAGAGTACTAAATAATATTTTCATTGTAAGGTACTGTAGGGGCTTTCTATTTGGTTTCCAATAAGTCACTACTGAGACGGGAGTAGATTGTTTCTATGCACGTTCCAAAAAAAGATCCACGTATCAAAAGTTGATGTTTTGCTGATATTTATTAAACACAAAATGTTTGGAAAAATGTTTCCAAACTAGTTTTCTAAAGGGTGTGTGGGAAGTCTGTGGTCGGAAATTGTCGGCTTCCCACTCCCATCTCATTCAAAACCAAACATTACCTCCCATATACAGGTGCCCTCAATCAAATCAACTCCGGACTATGGCATTTAGATATTTCAAAATAAAAGTCCACACATTTATCAAAATAAAAGTCCACACATTTAAATTACAAATACCACGAAAATGGCTCCTACAGGTACTGAGGATTACTAATGTCCACAGCCAAAACTGAGCTAAAAGTCAGATTCTCAGGGTTGTGCTCAGCAAGTGTTCGGCTTTACATTAATACTAAACTTAGTTACTTCATATAGTGCAATGAAAGCTTCCTAAGCGCAACAATTTTGAACAGTCTGACTACTTAGAATAACTATTACTTCAGTAATTTATGCATTGCAGAATCATATCTGTTACCCTTTTCCAGGTGCAGCGAGAGACGAACAGATTACAATCCCAGCACTATAAACATAACATATGGCGGTGAGAGTCTGTTAGCTAAACTAAACAGTCTGAGGAGGCTTAGTGGGAGATTAATTAAGATATCTACACCCATTTAAACAGATGAGAACATGCGCTCTAACATCACAGACCTCAATTATCGAAGAGGCTAATTTCATCAGCCTTATCTATGGAAACAGGTATGACAGCAGCTTAGACTTTTCGGGAGTTAATTAAAGAATTCTAATTTCCTAATGCATTCCAATGCAAATTTACAAATCCAGGAATATTTGCAAATACATAATGTGTTAAGAAGGGATTTTGTGGGCCCTAGGGTCATGGAACTTACTCAACAAATAGATGGGCATGTAACTTGTCAGTTCTAGCCAAGGGAAAATAGAGACATCTTCCGTGGCAAACAACCCCTTATTTGCAGCGCACATTAATTGTTTCATCATTTTCAAAAAAGTGAGAATTCCCTATGATGTACAGGCTCTGTTTCTGTAGAAGCTAAGACCTGCTGACGTCTTGCACTACAGCATCTGCTTTGCATTTCAATTAGTGCTGAACTATTTCCTATGCTGGAACATTCCTGGGCCTGATAGGGCAGTTTGCCGGGCTCCCTTGGGAAATGACAGCATAGAATGGAGTGGGCTGAACATGAGCCGGCTGCGCGGGAAAACAGCTTCGAGCCAGGCTTCGTGTGGATTGCACAATTCATTGTCAGCCCTTATCCTTTAACCTGAATACATGGTCTATCATGATGTCAGTTACGATTCTGCAGGTGTCATTATCTTTTACAACTGCTTTCTGACAGCTCAATGTGGACATGATGTCAGTGTTAGCACGGTGAGGCTGATTCAGGAATACTGATGGCTTTGAATCCAGAACAGTCACAATATGTGTTTAAGAGGCTTTTAACATTGGATGAACACATAAAGTTAAAGCAAAGTGAAGCAAAGAGCACCCCCCTTTGCTTAAGGAGGAAATTCTCAGCCTATATCAAAGTATTATATGGGTGCCCCCCCCCCATCCACGTTA
>OOFE01011214.1:16876-27074 GCA_900323365.1 Monocentris japonica
TTAGACCCACTCCCCCGCTATGGCCTTTGGACCCAGTCCCCTCCTCTGTACCACAAATACAGTTTCTCCAGCCAGCCCACTGATTGGTCCAATCAACAATGAGTCTTTTGTGGAGAGAAAACCTCAGTACAGCCTCAGAAAGCATTGTTTCTGCATTTGTCACTGACTGCAGTAGTGCTTAGCTCACAGGTCAACTGGCCGTGGCAGGGCTGTGCCGTATGTGGTATGGTGGAGACAGGCTCAGTATGGAAGAATGGAGGATCTGTGAGTCTAAATCCATTCTGACTTCAGAGGAGAGCTGCTGCCTCTCTCAATGAGCTTCATAGAAGCCTGCGGTGTCAAGTTTAATAGAAAATTATTGCCACTATACTTTCACAGACGAAAGCCATGCTGACTGCACAATCGCTCTTGATTGTTAACTTGAATGAATTAGATCGAGCAAGCCTACGAGCACCCTAAGATCTCGGAGATGTGACTGATCATCTCACATTATTTAGAATCAACAAGAGAGCTGGTGCCGTGAACAAAATTTCATCTAACCTAATTCAACACTAAAACTAGAGTTAAAAGTTTTCCACAAAAAATAGCCTTCTCAAAATCTAAATGACAGGTATTTTGAACAACTTTTTTTGAGGGAAGGCATTTGGACAGGCCATCAAACAGACTTCAATGAAGGAAAATAAAGAGCCCCAGGAGTGGTTCTGTATGAAAGCTATTCTTAAGGGGAAAATAGGATACATCACAGAATAGAGATGAAACCAACTCCTACACACCCTGTCCCTGACCTACATAGAGCTCTGAAAACTCTCCTGCTGTGTGTGTGCCAAATGTGGTAATGAGTGGAGAGATGGTGTATTTGTACAAGAAGAAAGTGAGGGATGTGTAGTGTACCTTAACTAACTGCTTGAATAATCTCTATCTTTAAACCCTAAACAATGTTGAGGGGCGCTCTGTGGCACACCACATTAAATCATATTCCATGTACTGCATTTTCACCTGTAAGCAGTCCACTTGTTTTAAATGTCATGAGGTTCTTTAAGGCTTGATTGATCTTGATCTTGCGATGCCTTGAGTTTGAGTCTGATTTTACACCCTATGTTGCATGTCATTCTATCACACTCTTTTTTCAACTTCCTGGTTATTCTCCATTATATTTTTATTTAACACAAGTTAACATTCACTTAACATCTTTCTATCATTTTTCTATCTTTTTTAAAGAGGAAAGAAATATATATACAGTATATATATACACACACACACACACATATATATATTCTCTTTAAAAATTAAATCATACTGAAATCACAGGACATAAACATAAATAATAATTTGATGTATTCAGTCGGGTTTGCTTAAGTCTGCTGAGCTGCATGTAGCGTTTTAGCCACTGATTTCCAATGTACTATGTTTGTCCGGGTTCAGGCAAACCTCACAGCCATTGGTCAGTGGGAGACGGGAGCATCAATAGACAAAGGCAGAGAACAGCAGCTGGTGATGACTGGATAAACAGCATTGGAAATCTAACAGAAAGTCAGTGAGAGCAGCTCTACTTTCGGCCTTTCCTTAATCGAAGCTGGCACACAGACACTCGCACCAGGCACTAAAAAGACCAATGGTCCATGGACAACAATAAACAGTGCCAGGCAGAGACAAGTCTGCCTCTGGCACTTCTTCCTCCTTCAACTCTATAGCGCGTTCCCAAAGGACTTCCTATCAAGAGATACAAATGTGACTCAGCCAATTTAGTAACTGCAAACTGCAAACTGAGTACATCTTTCTTTGGCTGTCAAAAGACATAACAATCTGAGTGGAAGGCTTCTTCACAGACATTTGTGGATTTCATGGATTCACAGATTCAAGAGACCAAAGATTTAAAACACAGAAGTAGCTAAAGCCTATTGCATTATATATTATAAATGTTATGAATTTTTTAAATCTGACTTTACATGACTTTCGGGAATCCGTGTGCCAAAGACCATGTGGAATATCATATCATACTGTAAACACAACAGGATGAGAGGGTTTCTGTATATTTAAGATAGCTTATTCCCTCCAGGTTAGCCAGACATCACTCGCCACTCAGGAGCCAGTCTGGCCTTCATCTGCCCTCCACTGTGGAGCGCTGCTCTCGTAATGCAAGTCCACAACAGTAGTGATGTGCTGGTGGCAGTGTCACATTAGTCAAGGACACAGTGGGAGTAACCTCCACCTCCTCTCTGCCATCTGCGCTCACAGCACAGCAGTGCACTGGATTCACGGTTGTACTGTCCAAATATTGAACAGAGATACGAACGTCCCGAATATGTTGACAAAGGCCTCATTTATCGTGAAAATACTCACATACAGTAGAACTTCTTTTCAAAGATAGCACCACCAGTCAAACCAAATATTCTGTTAAAAATGACTTTTTTGAAGTATTAAAGGATTACGCTGACTTCCGGGGGAATCGTGCCATTGGTCAATTTAAGTTACGATAGGAGAACCACCAGAATCATCTCTTGTTTCTCTGGTAGATATCTCTGTCCTGTGCACGTGCTAGCATGTTAGCATACAGTGCTCCCCACCCTCTTCTTACCTCAGCCAGGGATGCCTAATCTTGTTCTGGTATAGAGGTAGCACTGCCAGAACTATAACTTGGATGACACTGTAACCTGGAGCAAAACATATCCACAGTATTTCAAATAATTTGCAGTACGTTTAGATCTAAAACGTCTGGTGTCACAATGACAAACATTTCAGTGTGCAAAGTCTGTCAGGTTCAATGACCACAGTCTGCGGTCCCACAGTCGCAGTTAACTTTGTCATCGGTCTCATCTTTTTATTAGTTAATGAAAGTTGCATTTTGAGCTTTGTCAGTGTGCTTGTTTGATGATGCCTATTGTGCGGCCTCAGGTAACTGGGCCTGCTTTCAGTATCAGTCCACAAATGGGACAGCTGCTCCTTTGATGTGCCAGTCACATCAGTTATCACACATGACTATATGCTCCCAGCTGAAAGCCACTGGATAAATGTGTGCAGTCCCTCCTCAGAAAATTTAATATAGACCAGATGTAATCTTCATACACTTCAATTTATTCTATAAATCACAATTAGAAAGAGATGATTTTGGATCATACTTCAAGAGGAATAGACAAGTCATTTTGGCCTCTGTTATCAGCCTTGCCCTAAAGGAAGTAAGACAAGAAATCTTTGGGAGATGTGTGACACAGCAAAATAGATAAGCCTCCAGTTACAAACATAACCTTAACTCCAAACATCTCTGAATTCCTCCTCCCAGTTAACCATCTAACATTCCCAGCAGCATGCCGTCTGTGTATAATACAGTACTCCTAGCAGCAACAAGGGCGTGGGATGTCACCTATGTCCGATGACTCATTTCGGACTTGAGCAGCAAGGCCTTGCCCATGTATTTGTGGGTTGTGCGTGAGTGAATGTGTGGCAGGAGAGAGTGGGGTCCCGCTCCAGGCTAGACATGCATGGATTGTTAATGCCCGTTGGAAGTGTTGGACTGTGACTAGAAAGAAAAAAAAAATCTGACACAATAAGTCCTACAGCACTGGGACATCCGGCGAGCGAGGCAGAAACAGTCCCCGAGCCCAAAATGCAAATTAGGCAGTCAGAGGTCCGCTAGCTCCCCTTACCCTGCCCCCTCACCCTTCTCCTCCTGCTCTCCCCTCTCCATTCTGCTCTGAGAAGAGGCAGCGTGAAATCCATCCGGGGAGGGGCTATTGTACACCAGGAAGCAACCGTCAAACTGGAATGGTTGGAGCCGGGGCTGGGCCAGGGAATTTCTTTTTTAGCCCAAGGCTATGGTGGGGCTGTGTAGTGTGCAATGCTGCTGAAAAACACAGTGCAAGAGGTCTGGGGCTGGGATGAGCCGGCTAGCTCGCGCTCATCCTTCCTGGTGTCTATATCAGGAACTGCTGCTATCATAACAAGGCCTCGTGTTCTTTAGCCCTGCTGCCTCACTGAGGCAGGCTCCGGTTAAATCTTCCATGATGGTGTGTAGTCAGCCAAGGGGCCACCCGGGTATCAGCAATACCACTGCTCCTCTCTCCTCTCCTCCTCCCTTGTTCACTCAGCTGCCCCTAGCTGTCGGACTGAGGGACAGAGAGGAACAAAACAGCACACCCACCCCCCACTCCATCCATAGCCCTCTTGGACAAAGCTTGCCTTTGCAGCATGCTAACCATGCTGAGGGTAAAAGGGGAAGAGAGAAAGGAGAGGAAAGAGAAACACAGTGAGGTAAGGAAAGAGGGGAAAGTATATGGAGGGCAATAAATGTACGCCTCTCACCTCCTAGTCCTCAGTAGTGTTTCCTCCGAGAAGCTTCAGGCACTCCCTGGTGACTCTTTAATCCTGGAAACCTCCCATAAACTCCAGTTTTTACCACACTGACAAATCCAGCACACTCATCCCTAGTCTCCTGCAAGTGGCTGAACACAGAGTGGAATTCTCCTGTACTGTTTACTTTCCCACAAGTTCTTCCCTGCACCGTGTGCACTAGCTGCTCTAGATGAGGTAACCCCCTTTGCTCCCTCCCCTTTCTCTCTCCCACTCTCGCCTCTTTGGTTCTGTTCCTCCCTCTATCTCCCCTCGCTATCCCTCTTTTTTACATAGGTCCTTTCCCCTCCCTCCCGCCACTCTCTTTCTGTCCTTTCTTTGGTTCATTCCCTCCTCCCTCTCTCCAGACCCCTGCTGCTTCCCAGACAGCAGCATAAAGCAGGCTAAGTGCTTTCAGCCACAACTGGCCAATGACAGAGTGCCAAAGTCATGCATGCGGCCAATGAAAAGCCTAGGGGGCAGCATTTGTACCAATCAGGACAGATATTCAGAACAAGTGGGCAGGACAAAGGGAATTAGGGGCAACTTCTCATAGCTCTTCTGAGTGGGACTAAGGTGAAGTTGTCTATAGACACAGTTCTTGGGTCAGTTTTGAAAATTCCACACTAATGGCATGAGGTTTGAAAAGGGGGTAATGGAAGCTGATTTCTAGTCAGCTTTGAAGTGAGCAGGGAAATGGTTTGAAACATTAGATTCAAATTAATCTGCACAATCAAAAAAGTAGTTTGTACCAAAATATTATTTGTTGTTACTAGCTTTGCTTCAGTGGGGAGATTAATGAAAATGTTATTAGCCTACTAGAAATTTGGATCCATTCTTTCAACATATTTAGTAATAGCATTCATCTGACTGTCACTGACTAAGTGACTAGCATGTTATTGCTGTGTGTCAAAGTGAACCATCGTAAAATAATTGGACCTTTTTGTGTTTATGTTGTGGGTTAGTATGTGAATGGTTGTCTGTCTGTTATTTTGACCACTGACTGATTACATCAAAGGTTCTATTTCCACCCCTAAGCACATTTACAGTACTGTGGGTTCACGCAGATTGTGACGTGTAGTACTGGCAGATACTGTGGTCAGATTGCTTTAATTCAATTTGCAGCCGTCCAGTCAAAGTCAGTTAATCATGTTCACTCTCCTTCATTCTTCTGCATGCTGTTTCTGTTTGTGCTACACGCCTGCCCTCAAACAAAAATAATCAAGACACTTACTGTTGTCCAGAAGATTTATTAAAACACATTGAACAAATACACAGAATACAAATTAAAAGATGACAATTCACTTTTTTCATTCAATTGCTATACAGCACAAATATCAGTACCATAACACTGCTTGGAGCTCATTGTCTGTAAATGCTAGCCACACAGAGCAACCACTACTACCACCACCGCCTCCCCAAAGTGAACCGTCGTACAAAACGTTTCACATGCTGTGCATTCACTGCAACAAAGGTGCCTTTACCAGGGTCTTTTGGTAGCTTTTGAAGCCTTGTTTATAAGCATGTACATATATTGTTAACATATTTATAATATTAGACTGAAGCCTTTTTTCTAACAGACGTTACATTCATACTGACTTCAGTTTGATTGCATTTCATTTGAGCGTTGTGTTTTTGACGTCATGTCAAGGTCATCACTCCAGAGGGAAACAGACATGATTTTGATTGATGAGCACATTTCTGTACACACTGCAGTTCTATGGCAACACCACCCTGCAAACATTCATTTCATTTTTTCAGTTTGGTAAATAAATCTACATGAGATGGACATATCTCTGAAAAATCTCTCAAGTATTTACATGTTTCTGAGGTTCTCTCTGTCAAGCAACCTAATAAATGACGAGGTCAAGTAATTAATGGCATGAACAGAGACACAATGAACAAAACAGCACTGCTAAACACTAACAAAGAATAGCGCAAAAATGGATATGATTCACTTCAAGGTTCATCTAGTGGTAATTTTGAAATGAAGACTGCTAATCTATGTTTTTTAACTTTGCACTAAATTCTTTACTTCAAAGTTAAAGCGTTGTGTCTGAGAAACAACAGGCAAGGAGGCTGCGGTAACACAATATAAGTAAAGGGGGTCAGAACAGAGCACCTCAGGACAATCATTTGAACTGGTCAGAGCAAAGTAACAAAATACACTCACCAACTCTGTACAACAGAATCTCTTCAGTTTAGAATAGTCCAATCACAATCCTCATCTCAACAATGTCAAATAAGTGCTGTAGCAATGGCAATAATAATACAAACAGTTAATGCCACTGGTCTTTGGGAAAAATAATGACAAATGCCTCAATTAAGATTTGTACTTTGAGTCCAAACATTCAAACAATGAATCCATAGAAAAGGAAATATAGTAAGCTTGAATTTATAAAAGGTTGTTTCACTTGTAGGACACGTTATGGAATGGATAAGATATGTAGCTATACCATGCTACTGTGTCTTTACACCAGGTAAAGCAATATGCTACAACATATACTCTTGGAGGAACCAACATATGATTGAAGAAACTGAGAGTGAAATAAAGACAATTTCTCAAGAGTAATGTTGTGCAACATTGGTCCTTAAAAGCTGATATGCAGAGAATATTCCAATAAATTGAGGCTTAGACTGTAATACGTTACAATCTTTGCCTCAGTGGAGGAAATACAATGCATCAAATAACAACAAATCATATTAGATCATCTCACTTCTAGATTGGGCAGAACACCTTTAATGGTACTGAACCGATAATGAAATATTTTGCAAATATATCTAATTTTACTTTAACATAAAGATAAGCAAACAAAAGCTCATATGATTAACACAAGCCCTAAGGTGACATAGTGTCATAAGCGCATATCTTTTTATTCAGTTCTCACAATGAAAAGGGAACTGGGAAAGTCCCTGGGATGTAAGGCAAAAAAACACAAAAAAACACAAAAAACTCCCAAACCCTCCACCCAGGACTGAGTCAGGACTAAAGCCCTGTATGTGGATGTAGACCAGCGAAGTTCCTGTTTATAGTGCACTCCCTCTGGTCATGGCTCCAGGGTTTAGCTTTACAGCCACTGCTAACATTCAAATATAGAGAGAAACACAAATATTGTACCATACACAGAAATACTCAGTCTTCTCTGAAATGTGTTAAAAATCATTTTGCCATTTCTTCTGCTCTGTATGATCGTCACCTTAGGACTAACCCAGCCTTTTGATTTCATCTGTGTTTGTATACATATTTTCACTTTGATTAGACCTATGTGAGGTAAAATAAACAGCAGTCTCTTTGACTGTATATAGTACAAGTGGCCAACCCTCACAGGTTGCTGAGTACTGCAGTCATGTGTCTGCAGTCTTGGTAGAAATCACTTTCTCCAAATTACCAGCGGGAGGCAGTCTTTAGAGGATTGAGGCAGAGTGCGTTCAGCTACTGCATACACAATAATAGTCTTTGATACTTTCAAATCAACACTTTGCCTACTGGCCACTACATGAATGACAAAACAGGTATTCATTTAAAGAAACAGAACTGGCTCTCATTAAAACTCTCATCTGCCTATGACTGAAGCCTTCCTTTACGTCACTCCTCTTCATGCGGAATAAGCTCCAATGGGGCACAGTCACAGTGTACAGTGGATAGGCAGATGGATGAAAGCAACAGGGTGCACACTGAATGAAAAAACACACATTCCAAGATTAGAATGAGCCCCAATCAAGAGCCCCAGAGCCTCGGTACCTCCAACTTGCTCATATAGAGAGGGTCGCCCTGTAGCGCTGGGCTAAAAAAAGATTTTCTCCTCTACGAACAGCTGCTCCATCTTCCCTCCTAATCCTCAGCTCTTCAGCAAAAGGTAATAAAAGCAAATATCTACTGAAATACTTCTAGAGGATCCTTGAAAGATAAAAGTGCAATTGTTTAGATAGATAGATACATCTGCATTAGTCAAAAAGTGAATTGCCTTATCTGTAGACAGAGAGCTTCTTTTTACAGATTCAAGTTGGCTGTTAGGAAGGAGCAGGACAAAGAGGAGGATGTGGCGGAAGAGATGGGCAGCTGTTATCCATACAGATGTCATCCCTGGGAGTTACTGACCTCAGGTCAGAGTTACAGAGCTGGTCTAGTCCTCAATACAGATGACATCACTAGGTTTGCCTAACTTGAGGTCAGGGGTGGCCACGTCTCTCAGGGAGTCAATTGACTTCTTGTCCAGATGGCTTGTAGGAGGCGGGGGGCCATTAGAGGAAACTAAAGTGGGAACAGAAGTGATATTTCAGTAGTTCATTTTTATTAAAGAAATGTGTATGTTTTCCCAGCAGACCATTGTGAGGAGTATGAGAGAAGAAGATCGATTGATTCATTGGTACAAAATACAATATTTTATAAATGTTATTGAACATTAGTTTATTTTCTTCCTCTTCAAGTGGAATCAGTAAAGTAAACTCATCCATTACACAAGTGGTCATATATTGATATATTGATATATGTGGTGATGCCAATTGTACAATTCATGGAAGGTTCTTGTTGATATAAAGAGTTCCATTCCAAAATGAGATAACCACCATTTGAAAAAAAACAGAAACTAATGTTTACTCTGACAAAATGATTGCTGGCATGAAAATAAAGCATATTTGGGTTACTATTAAAGTCTTGAGTCAGGTTAAGACCTTACAAAGTAGTTATAATTTCAAGAATGGAATCATCTTTGAACTGTATCAATATATTGACCTTCCCAAAATGGAAATGTAGCATTTTGAAATAAAACACTTTATAAATGCAACTAAAATAATGTCATATACAAATTCAACGGTTAGTGGCATTTTAAAATATGAATGATTTTGAATAAGTTGGCCTTGTATTGTAATGCATTACAGTCAGATAATATGAGTCATATGAATAACCTCCATTCCCTCAGCGAGGTTCGACTGTAAAGTCTGAATAGAGTTGATCCTCACCACTGACGTAGGGTCCCAGAGGCATCTGACTGTAGTTGACCATGGGCTGTCCACCCGGCCCTCTGAATCCCCCTCCGAAGCTGCTGCTGTACATCTGGGAGCAGCCAAACCCACCCTGGGTGAAAGGCTGTGCACAACACATACAATATCAGCTATACTGCTACATGCTAGCATTACATGATACTTTAATATAGCAAGAACAGAGATGGTGTTCCTGTCTGTGATTATGGTATGATGGTGATGCAGCAGTGTGGGGATTATGGCATTTACACAGCAGGTACCAAAGCTTCTGTACTGTCTGAAAAGTTGTCCTCTTAGTTGTGTACAAATATACTGTTAGAACAAAAAGCAAGAGAGGTTGCTAACTGTCTCCCTGGTTACCACAAGAGTTGGCATAGCAACCAATAAAACACAGCGAGAACGCATGACCAATCAGATTGCTTGGCTGAAATCATTTGTTGTATAACAGAGAATAAAACACACACATCCAACTTTGATGAACAGGCGGAGGATAAAAAAAGATACAAAAACATGTTAAGAATAGAGTCTTTGTCGTGTACTTCGGGACTGAAATTATGATCTTAGCAGTGAAAATAAACAACAGATTTCTTTCTTTCTTTTATACATTACACCTGGGGAGGCTGGTCCACAGGGAACAGGGAGGATAATCCTCTCTAGCTTTTTGAAGAAAAACTGTGGTTGCTTAGTGTTAAGAACAGCACACCCTGTAATTTATCAAGCCCTGTCCTACATTTTACTGAGCCCTGTCCTCCTCAGCCTTTTGAGTCACCAGCCTCCATTGCATTACACCTACCAGCCAAGGTCAAACCGAAACAAATCAAACATTGTGTTATCAAGACAAAATTGCAAAAAATCTAAAGTCCTAATTTCCGTTCTGTCTCAAGATAGGTGAAAA